>JAWQEG010001139.1:40000-58655 GCA_033782935.1 Petrolisthes cinctipes | reverse complement strand
TATTATTTTTTTTACTACTACTACTAGTACTACTACTACTACAATTATACATACATACTATAATGATCAATATTATTACTTATTATTATCATAATTATTGTTTACCATTATTAACATGAAATTATCCTTATTACTATTATTATTATTATTTTTATTATTATTATTATTATTATTATTATTAATGTTGCTGTTGTTATTATTATTATCACTAATATTATCATTTCTGTTTATACTTTTCTTAGCATTATTGTTATCATTACTATAATTATCATCATTGTTGTCCTCATTACTATTATTATCATTACTATTATTACTACTATTTTTATTTTAGAAAGCGTGAGGCTTGTATGTACACATGTTCTGAACTGAGAATGGAGCAGACTTAACCACCAGCCATTAAAAGATTAAAACTCAACTCTCCACTGGGTGACAATCCCTATAATGACATTTTAATTATAGGCGTGTATCAGACTCTCCCAGACACACCTGGCCACCTCCAATCTACCCACCTTTGCCTCCAACCACTCCCTCCATCCCTTCTCAGTTCAGAAAATACAAATCTAATTGTTTATTTTCATTGCATATCTATTGTTATGAACTCTAATGTAAATAGATTATTAAGTACGAATTGTAACACGAATTGTAAAAAGAATAACCACTATTAGTGGAAATAAATATTATTATTATTACTCTCTCTCTCTCTCTCTCTCTCTCTCTCTCTCTCTCTCTCTCTCTCTCTCTCTCTCTCTCTCTCTCTCTCTCTCTCTCTCTCTCTCTCTCTCTCTCTCTCTCTCTCTCTCTCTCTCTCTCTCTCTCTCTCTCTCTCATGGCTTTCTGACCCACGTGTTAAGAGTGTAAATCAAGCCTTACATATTAGGATAACAGAAGGTCTATTTTCCCCTTCTTGGCAAGTGGAAAACCGACTATATGGACAGGGACAGTAAGGTTCATATATCCTCCCCCGCGGAGAGTGGAAAACATGCCTTCTGTGTGTGTGTGTGTGGTTGTGTGTGTGTGTGTGTGTACAGAAATATTTGTTCGTCTGCACAAGCCAAGGCAGCTATAATTACATGTGTGTGTATGTATGTATGTATGTGTAGAGATATTTGTTCGTCAGCATATACCATATATATGATAAATTGCACTTGAGTGAGTGTGTGTGTGTGTGTGTGTGTAGGACTCTGGCAACTGAACTGTTTTTGGGACCCTCCTACAACTCGACACCCCCCTGGCCCCCTGCCTTCACCTCACCATTCAGTCAAGTGACTCCTCAGTCGGTACCCACTACCGCCACTACCCGCTACCCAAGCACTCAAGCAGTCTTCTCTCTTCTCTTAGGGGAGGAGGAAGGGTACACACAACATACTACCACAACAACAACTCCCTATACCCTTCCACCCTCTAAGTAGCGTTGTTGAATTGAATGGAAAAGTTTATTGTTGTAAAGGCATATACAACAACAAATGTGAAGGCCAGAGCGAGTGAGCATGCTGACCAACCAACCCAGTAAAGGCCGCCAATGAGTGGCAGTCAATGGGACAGTGAAGCACACACTAGTTTGTATGTATGAAACACAACTATAGCACACATCAAAGATGATGAGTGGCCCAGAGACCTCTCCACCCACGTGAGACCCGAGTCAGCTTTGGCTATGGCTGTGTAAGCAGGAAGACCTCAGACAGCTGACTCAAACCCCCCACCCCCTGCTCACAGGGGTGGTAACCTCTGGCATCAGTGTAAGATTTTTACAGTGTCCCGAGCAAGGACCGAACGCTGCTGGACCACAGAAACTGCAGCCACTCTACCACTGTGATAGCCAAAGGCTATATACTTGTACAAAATTATTAATATACAATAAATACAAACGTTCTCTGTCAAGGTAAAATAATTGTATCTTTCATGCTCGATAATGGCTGTAAGAATGTCATCAGAAAATCTAAATAAAAAAGTCGACGGAGTGCCACAACATTTTCAACAGTGCCATAATAACATCAACAGTGCCAATAACACCTTTCAAACAGTGCCACAATAACATCTTCAACAGTGCCAATAACACCTTTCAAACAGTGCCACAATAACATCTTCAACAGTACGGTACCACAGCATCTTTCAAACAGTGCAATCAAAACATCTTCAACAGTGCCACAACAACATAAACCGTGCCGTAATAACATCATCAACAGTGCCACAATAACATCTTCAACAGTGCCACGACAACATCATAAACCGTGCCACACTAACATCATCAACAGTGCAATCAAAACATCTTCAACAGTGCCACAACATCATCATCAACAGAAGGTACCACAACAACAGTGTCTCAAATCCTTCCCTTCCACCCCTACCTCCCTCACTATACCTACCTACCTCAGACGCCATCCCTCACAGCCTCCCAGTAACACCACAACACAACTTTCTCATATACAGTAGGAACTTACTCTTGGCTCAGTAATCTCTCTCAAGTTCAAGTTCAAGTTGTGGGGGTTGTGCGGGGTATTTAAGGATCCAGGGGAGGATTAGGAAGGGGGTTAGGATAAGGGTCGAGGATTAGGATTGGGGAGGTAATGATTGGTGATCCGATTTCTAAACGTGTCAAGAGTGGAGATATTAACTATATATGAGATGGGAGATGATTCCTCTCTCTCTCTCTCTCTCTCTCTCTCTCTCTCTCTCTCTCTCTCTCAGTTATCTTTGTGTATGTGTGTACTACATATAAAATAATTCAAATCTGTCATAGTAATACATAAATAGAAAAAAAATACTATAGAGAGAGAGAGAGAGAGAGAGAGAGAGAGAGAGAGAGAGAGAGAGAGAGAGAGAGGCAGAGAGACAGGACACGTGTACTACTACCGTGCGTTCAGTAATAATTGTAGTGTAATAAGAATAACGTTGTATTAGTACCAGAAGTGACATAAACGTGTTGGTGTGAACTTGTAACTTAATTAGACGAGTCCATGGTGGGGTAAAGTGGAGGTTGATGGTAACTTATTACAACCACACCATGACGTCATTAGTGGTCAGTTGTAATGTACTGAACTATCTCTTACTATTGACTACACACACACTCACACTACCCTGTCCCTCTCTCTCTATAACACACACACTACCCTGCCTCTCTCTCTCTCTCTCTCTCTCTCTCTCTCTCTCTCTCTCTATAACACACACACACACACACTACCCTGCCTCTCTCTCTCCATAACACACACACACACACACACACTACCCTCTCTCTCTCTCTCTCTCTCTCTCTCTCTCTCTATATATATATATATATATATATATATATATATATATATATATATAACACACACACACACACTACCCTGCCCCTCTCTCTTTCTCTCTATAACACACACACACACACACACACACACACACACTCTACCCTGCCCCTCTCTCTCATCCCACCTGATGGTCACCACCTGACCTGACCTTTTCACCTGACCAAAGAACCTTGACCAATGCTTATCCTCGTCAACCTTCTTAATCCCTAACCTCCACATTAACCACTCCAACCCTCTCTTATCCTCTCCCACACACTGATATTTTGAATTCAATGACCATTATTATAGTATTATTATTATTTTTATTATTATTATTATTATCACGGTCAAATACAATCCATATAGGGGTAACTTACGTAAGAGTTTGACAGCTTCCCTCTGTTCCTGAGATGATAAACTTTCCAATAAATAGGTTAACTACCATCTTTTAATTCAATACAAGCAGCTATGTACTACTTAAAACGATAATATCATATGTGAACGTGAAAACATTAGACAGTAAATTGTTTGAGATACCCGTATGTGGATGATTATTATTGACCGCGACTGTACATACAGTATATTTACCATGTATCATTATCAAGCATATAATTGTAAGACATGTATGAAGAATAATCACCATCGGTGGAAATAAACTTTATTTATTTATTTATTTACTCTATAACACACACACACACACACACACTACCCTGCCCTTTCTCTCTATAACACACACACACTAACTTGCCCCTCTCTCTCTATCACACACACACACTAACTGCCCTGTCCTCTCTCTCTTTATAACACACACACACACACACACACACACACTACCCTGCCCCCTCTCTCTATCACACACACACACACACTACCCTGTCCTCTCTCTCTCTATAACACACACACACTACCCTGTCCCTCTCTAACACACACACACACACTGCCCTGCCCCTCTCTCTATAACACACACACACACTACCCTGCCCTCTCTCTCTATAACACACACACACATTACCCCTGTCCCTCTCTCTATCACACACACACACTATCCTGCCCCTCTCTCTATCACACACACACACACACACACACACTACCCTGTCCCTCCCTCTATCACACACACACATTACCCTGTCCCTCTCTCTATCACACACACACACACACACTACCCTGCCCGTCTCTCTATCACACACACACTACCCTGCCCCTCTCTCTAACACACACACACACATTACCCGGTCCCTCTCTCTATAAAACACACACACACACTACCCTGTCCCTATCTATCACACACACACACACTACCCTGTCCCTATCTATCACACACACACACACTACCCTGTCCCTATCTATAACACACACACACTACCCTGTCCCTCCCTCTATCACACACACACACTACCCTGTCCCTCCCTCTATCACACACACACACTACCCTGTCTCTCTCTCTATAACACACACACACTACCCTGCCCTCTCTCTCTATAACACACACACACTACCCTGTCCCTCTGTTTCTATAACACACACACACATTACCCTGTCCCTCTCTCTATAACACACACACACACTACCCTGCCCTCTCTCTCTATAACACACACACACACACTACCCTGCCCTCTCTCTCTATAACACACACACACATTACCCTGTCCCTCTCTCTATATAACACACACACACTACCCTGCCCCTCTCTCTATAACACACACACACACTAACTGCCCTGTCCTCTCTCTCTCTATAACACACACACACACACTACCCTGTCCCTCTCTATCACACACACACACACACTACCCTGCCCTCTCTCTCTATAACACACACACACACTACCCTGCCCTCTCTCTCTATAACACACACACTAACTGCCCTGTCCTCTCACTCTAACACACACACACACACACTTCCCTGTCCTCTCACTCTAACACACACACACACACACACTATCCTGCCAGTATTTCCGAGTACTTTTTATATGCAACTACACCATTTTCGAACTATGATAATAGGAACACACCACGTGGTCAGCTTTGGTGAAGGGTGAAGATGGAAATGGAAGGGTGGAGTCATGATGCGGAACTACTGCAGATAATCCTTAGTTAATAGGCCCTTAATTATCCTACTTGAACCAAGGTGAGGAAGTAGATAATCCTTAGTTGATAGGCCCTTAATTATCCTCCTTACACCTAGGTGAGGAAGTAGATGAGTTAATAGGAAGTAGATGGGTTCATAGGAAGTAAAAGGGTTCATTCATGAACCCATACTTTAAGCAAAGAGTGTGTGTGTGTGTTCCCGCCAACCAAGCACAGCGCAGTAAAGTACATACAAAGGTTGCCATCCAAACTCACTTCATATTTGCATCCTCCGACTATAAAAGGTGTGTGTAATAATAATAATAATAATAAACGGTTTATTGAACAGAGTGCAGCCCTGCAGGGAGCTGAAAATATACATAGGTAATAAATGTACATAATGGATGAATAAAGTGAGATGTGTAATATATATACAAAGATGATACATGTACACATTGGATAATTACTTATTTATTATATTTACAATGGTGGAAATGGCACTATTTTTATATTTGTCTGTTGTCGTTTTAATGGGTTTCAGTTTATTGTAGTGACAGGCTGGCCATGGGGCTGCCCTAGATGGAGGGGGTAGGGTGGGGGGCAGGAGTGGACGGAGTCTGGGGTGTAGTAGTAACTTCTCACCAAAAGTCTGGAGGTCACGTTGGTATCGCGTGTGTGTGTGTGTGTGTGAACAGTGAGTCAGTAGCTGCTTGGAGTAAATTAGATGATGTGTGTGTGTGTGCTTGCCGTAAACTAGAAAATGGTACTAAACATATTTATTGGAAAGTTTCTCAGCTAATTATGAATAGATGGAAGCTGTCAAACGATTACATGAGTCACTCCCTAATGTGGATGATTATTTTTGTTCAAGATTTTGTTTGTTGTTGTTCTTTGTTAGTAGTATAGGCAAATATTCAAAGTATTTAGTGACTAATAACCCGATTTAATATACAGTAGGCCCTCGATATATATAAGATGATTGTATTTAGCACTTTCCTTTTAACACATGCTAAGTATATCCCTTAGTCTGTATAGTAATGAATGATACAAGCCTTCAATGAGGGACCGAGTGCAAATTAAAGTGGTGGATAATGAATAACAGAAGCCTGGGAAAACATTTGAGGGACCGAGTGTAAAATGAAGTGATGGTGGTGGATACAAGTATTTATTTATTCATTGTATATTGAGGGTACAGTAAGAGCGAGTATGTTATTTGATTTGAGAAGATGTTGTTGTTGTTATTTCAGTGTGATTACTTTGACTAATGTGTAATTAAGGGGGTACTAGAGGTTGGTAAATCTGGAGCAACTGATTTCTCCAAACTATGCCAGAAAACAGACGACCTTAATGTTACAAATAGGGGATCTGTTTTGTGATATAGTTTGGAGGAATCAGTAGCCTTCCAATTCACCAACAAGAAAATTTCCCTTAAATGATACTAATAAGGGATTTGTTTTGTGGGGCATAGTTAGGAGAAATCAGAGACCTTCTAATTCACCAAGAAAAGAATCTCCCCTTAAGGACCCTGTGATCATAAATGAGAATTGGAGGCTTCTGATTCCTCCCGACTATGCTACGAAACAAGTTCCTTCCATATAGGTGTGTGTGCTTCGTGACAATATATGAAGAACTCATTTACCTCCATTTTTCTGACTACATATACAAGGTCCCTTATGGGGAGATTCTCTTGTTGGTGAATTGGAAGGTCCCTGATTCCTCCAAACTATGCCACGAAACAGATTCCATATCAGTATACCATTGAGGGAATCTGTTTTCTGGCATAGTTAGGAGGAATGAGTAGCCTTCCAATTCCCCTTAAGTTTTTACCGTGACTGTACTATCCTACAGACAGCCTGCCACACCACTGCCGTTCACTGCTGTCTGTCTCCTGTCAACACCATCAAGTGCTGAGTCCTGCTGTCAACCTAACCTGACCTGGAGAGAACTTCTGCAAACCAAACAACAACAACAAAAACGATAGATAAAGCAATATCAACGTGTCGATCAAACAACAACAACAAGAACGATAGATTAAGCAATATCAACGTGTCAATCAAACAATAACAAGAACGATCGAATAAGTTATATCAACGTGTCGACAAAATAACATAAGAACGGTCGATCAAGCATTATCAACACGTGTCAATTGAACAACAACAACAATATCAAAGTGTCAATGTGTCAATCAATCAAATATTATCAGTGTCAACCAAATACGAACGTGTCATAAAAAAACAAATAACATCAGTGTCAATCAATCATAACAATACAACGTGTCAATAATATTAAAGTGTCAATCAAACCACAGCGACACATGTCAATCAAATAGCAACGTGTCAATCAAACCACAGCAACACGTGTCAATCAAACCACAGCAACACGTGTCAATCAAACCACAGCAACACGTGTCAATCAAATAGCAACAAGTGTCAATCAACCAATAGCAACACGTGTCAATCAAATAGCAACACGTGTCAATCAACCAATAGCAACGCGTGTCAATCAAACCCCAGCAACACGTGTCAATCAACCAATAGCAACGCGTGTCAATCAATCAATAGCAACACGTCAATCAAATAGCAACAAGAGTCAATCAAATAGCAACAAGAGTCAATCAAATAGCAACAAGAGTCAATCAAATAGGAACAGGTGTCAATCAAATAGCAACACATGTTATTCAGATACTAACAACAACAACAACAACACTGGAGTGAAAAGCTTGCATAATACAGCTACACGACCGCTCCTCTCACAAAAACACTCGTCTGCCCATCCCACAAACATAGGTACAGCAGTCACCGATAAAAGTCCTACATCAGGTGAATGAATGGGACTGATTTGAGTGAGTCTTATGAACCCATATTACACACACCGACAGCTATAGTGTTGTACCAATTTTTTTTTTTCTTTGAGGTCATTTCATTGGAAGGTATTGCAAGACTATTGACTGTGACTGTACATACTTCTGTCTTACTTTCACATACAGTCATGATGGCAAAAAACACAGGGTCATCTCATTGTAGTAGTGCAAGATCCCACAGCTGGTCTAACACAAAGAAAGAAAGCATCAAGAAGAAGTCAACACGCATCACTACAGATCTCAAAAACAAGATGTCCCTCAAGACTACAAATCATCAGAGAGAAAAAAAAAGATCCCACACTTCAAAAGCCAGAGTGAAGTCAACGAACCACACTGCAGGTTTCAGAGAGAGATCGAAGAAAAACACTGCAGATCACAAACAAAAGTCGACCCTCCACACTGATTATAATTGCAAAAAAAAATCAACCATCCGCTTTGCAGACCTTGCGAGGAAGTCTGAGTTTGATACAGGTGCCTCCAATGCCAAGGACTCCCAGCTGAACATTCAAATTTGGATAGAGGAGCTGGAGAAGTACTTTGAGTTGAAGGATCTCACCACTGATGCCCAGAGGATCAACGAGGCGCTGGTGCAGGCCGTGTTCTTGGACAGGGAATTCCGTGACATTGTTCTAACCTGTGCTAACTTGGACACCTGGGAAAGCTTCAAAGACCACCTCGCCAAGGAACGCAGGAGTCACGACCCACCACACCCTTTTGCAGTCATCAGGGAGTTAATGTCCATGAAACTAGGAGTGGAGGAAAAATTCATGGCATTTATTTGTAAGGTAGATTTTCTGAGGGATAAATTACTGTCAGCCTTGCATAGCTTCTCTTGGCTTGATGAGAATGACAGACTCCACGCCAATGATGTGGTGAACATGCTGGCTACCGTGGCATGTGAGAATGCCTGTCCACCCACCATCATTCCTTACCTGGGCCACAGAGAGTACATGAGGGATGTAAACCATGTACAGGTGTTGTGCTCGCTCTATAACGAGAACCACAGACTCACGCCCAATGAATTCGAAAAATACCTGAAAACTGTGAAGTCATGTTCGTGGATAGACTTCGTGAGTGAGATTTGTAATGAGTCTCGATATTCCTCTCCTGGTTCCCCTTGTGACTCACCCCAAAACTCCTCTACTCAGCTGAACAGTCCAATGAGTAGTTTGTCATCTCCTCACAGACAGTCATCAACAATGGCCCCTACCCTGTATCCTCCATCAACAATGCCCTCAACACCGGATGCTCCATCACCAATGGTCTCAACCCCAGTCACCCTATCATCAACACCCTTACCCCCAGTCACCCCATCATCAAAGCCTCCATCCACTTATGACCCTGGAACACCTTCACTATTGTCACTCATCCCATCAGCAACAGCACCACCTGGACAAGACCTATCCCTGATGCCACAACCGGGACCAACCCTCGCCACACCAGAAATGCCCCTGGCCAGACTTGACCCATCACCGAAACCACCAGAAAAGACACCACATACATGCAGACGAATAACGTATCCTTCACCACCACCAGCAGCTGAAAAGATATCACTTAAATGTAAACCACTTACATGCAAACCAACAACAAAGCCTTCAACAACAATAAAGCCTTCACCACCAGCAGAAAAGATACCACTTACACACAAACCAAAAACAGAGGCTTCACCAAGACCACCACCAATAACAGAAAAGTCGAAGTGTTCTTGCAAACCAAAAACAGAGCCTTCAACACCACCACCAGAAAATATATCACTTAATCACAAACCAACAACGAAGGCTTCACCAACAATAAAATCTTCACCAGCAGTAGAAAAGCCATCACTTAAACGTAAACAAACAACAGAACCTTCACCACTGCCAAAGCCATCACATAAACATAAACAAACATCAGTGCTTTCACCACCAGAAAAGGCACCGCTACCAATAACCAAAACCAAAACAAAACCTGTACCACCACCACCACTTAGACACAAACCAACAACAACAACAACAACAAAGCCTTCATCACCACCACCGCTACCACCAACAAAGCCACCTCTCAGAAAAGACCATCCATCAAAGCCATCATTGCTACTACCATCACATGCCAAACTAACAACACAACAAGCACCCTCATGCCAACCAGAAAAAGTCCAATCACCACTTGCAACATCACAACACAACACAACACCACAACGCGACACAACACCAGATAGATATGACACAACAACATTGCCCGTAAACATCCAGCAGGCAACCCTAGTACCCAAACGTACACTGCCTTCAACACACCCACTCAGACAACACACCCCTTCACCACCACCACCACCACACTCTCCATCACCAACAAGGATTCCAAACTCACACTCTCCAACACTAGGAAGGCTTTCACGCCCACACTCTCCATCACTCACATGGTCTCCACGCCCACACTCTCCACCAACAAGGTCTCCACGCCCACACTCTCCACCAACAAGGTCTCAACGCCCACACTCTCCACCAACAAGGTCTCCACGCCCACACTCTCCACCAACAAGGTCTCCACGCCCACACTCTCCACCAACAAGGTCTCCACGCCCACACTCTCCACCAACAAGGTCTCAACGCCCACACTCTCCACCAACAAGGTCTCCACGCCCACACTCTCCACCAACAAGGTCTCCACGCCCACACTCTCCACCAACAAGGTCTCCACGCCCACACTCTCCACCAACAAGGTCTCAACGCCCACACTCTCCACCAACAAGGTCTCCACGCCCACACTCTCCACCAACAAGGTCTCCACGCCCACACTCTCCACCAACAAGGTCTCCACGCCCACACTCTCCACCAACAAGGTCTCAACGCCCACACTCTCCACCAACAAGGTCTCCATGCCCACACTCTCCACCAACAAGGTCTCAACGCCCACACTCTCCAACATGGTATCGACGCCCACACTCTCCACCAACAAGGTCACCATGCCCACACTCTCCACCAACAAGGTCTCCACACCCACACTCTCCACCAACAAGGTCTGCACGCCCACACTCTCCACCAACAAGGTCTCCACACCCACACTCTCCACCAACAAGGTCTGCACGCCCACACTCTCCACCAACAAGGTCTCCATGCCCACACTCTCCACCAACAAGGTCACCACGCTCATGCTCTCCGACACAAGGAAGGCTTTCACGCCCACACTCTCCACCAACAAGGTCACCACGCTCATGCTCTCCAACACAAGGAAGGCTTTCACGCCCACACTCTCCACCAACAAGGTCACCACGTCCACAATCTTCATCACCCACAAGGACCCAGTCACTACTACATTGCCAACAACGAAAGCATTATTCATCCACACATCACTCCCCGTCAACAACTACAACACCAACACCATCGAAATACTTACCTCTGGACTCCATGTCACACACAAACGACTTTCCCAACGCAGATGATCTTACTCCTCCTGCAAAACGCTTTAAATTGAGTGAGGGTTTGCGAGGCTCGAGTGAAAGTTTTAGAGGTCCAAGTACAGGTTTTCAAGGCCCAAGTAGAGATTTTCGAGGCACAAGTGTAGGTGTTAGAGGCCCAAGTGAAGATTTTCGAGGCCCAAGTAGAGATTATAGAGGCCCAGTAGAAGGTTATAGAGGCCCAGTAGAAGGTTATAGAGGCCCAGTAGAAGGTTATAGAGGCACAGTAGAAGGTTATAGAGGCACAGTAGAAGGTTATAGAGGCACAGTAGAAGGTTATAGAGGCCCAGTAGAAGGTTATAGAGGCCCAGTAGAAGGTTATAGAGACACAGTAGAAGGTTTTAGAGGCCCAAGTGGTAGAGGATATAGGCCTCAAAGACCTCCACTTGGGCCAAGAGATGGTTATAGAGGCAACTTCACCCCTACAACAACACCCACCACCACACCCAGGGCATACCAACCTCAGCATCCCAAGTGCAGGCATTGCGGTGTTTGGGGACACAATGAGTCCGTCTGCAGGTCCTATACTTATTGCTCCTACCACAACACTTTCAGTCACAACACCAGCGACTGTGAAACCCTTTGGCAGATAAACAACACATATTATGATGCCTACGACTTCAACATGAACTATTAGTTTTAGTGAAGCTAGTGTGTATATCCCCCGAGAGATGCTGCTGTCCTCTCTCTCTCTTGTAATTGATTTCTGTCATCGTACGAGTAAGTTTTGCTGGATTAGTGTAAAGTATGTGTGCTAATTCATGTGCTCTCTTCTTTTATTGATTTTTGTCATTGTAGGCTAATTTGTTTTTGGTTCGTGTAGGGTTTGTGTGTAATAATCATGAGTTCTCTCTCTATACATCTTTCACTGTAACATTTGCTAGGTTAGTGTAGAGTTTTAAGTGAAATATTGATGTGTTCTCCCTTCTCTTTGGTTTCTGTCATTGTATTATTTGTTAGGTATTGTTCTTGATGTATTATATCTCACACCGACTTTGATTGTACACAGGACAGTAGCCAGCACTCATAACAGGTACAGTCAACATTGTCATTCCTCTCTTCCTGTACCCATTATAAGTGCTGGCAATTGTACAGTGAGCACCAAGAGTCGTGTGTCGTGAAAAATGCTGTTAAAATTATAACAATCTGACGAAGCAAACGTCTGGTACAGTTGCGGACACATGAAACAGACACACTACCAACGGAGCCCCATATCAAGTATAAAATAGCACTCGTCGCCTCTATACACACACACACACACACAACATCTCATCCTACCACACACACACACACGCACCGTCTCATCCTGCCCCATGATACACACACACACACACACACACACACACACACACACCAATCTCATCCTACCACACACACACACACACACACACAACATCTCATCCTACCCTATGTTCAATGAGTGGCCCCGTTTCAGGTGGGTGTGTTTCATAATTGTGTCGGCAACTGTACACACACCTTTCTGTCCTCATATTATTTCATTAAGGAACCCTGTGTGTGATGTAGTCAGAAAATTGGAGGTAAATGAGTCCTTCAAATATTGCCACGAAACACACACACACACACACTCTCTCTCTCTTTTCTCCAACCTCTAAAACACACACACACACGCACACTTCCCCAACGTCTAAAACACACACACACACACACACACATACACACACACTCTTCTCCAACCTCTAAAACACTCACACACACACACACACACACACATACACACTTCTCCAACGTCTAAAACACACACACACACACCTATATGGAAGGAGCTTGTTTATTTCGTGGCATGGTCAGGAGGAATCAGAAGCCTCCAATTTTCATACACAATCACATCTTGGTGTTGTGTAAATATTTTTCTTGGTAGTATTATTAGATTAAGAAGGTCATTCATTCACTGCCAATTACGTCTAGTATAAATAAAATCTTAATTCTTTATTATTATTATTATTATTATTATTATTATTATTTATCTACTGTGTATATTTACTTGCCTATATTTAATTAATGGACCCTGTGTTTGATGTAGTCAGAAAATTGGAGGTAAATGAGTCCTTCAAATATATATTGCCACGAAACACACACACACACACACACACACACCTAAATAGAAGGAGCTTGTTTGTTTCGTGATACAGACAGGAGGAATCAGAAGCCACCAATTCTCATACACGATCACAGGGTCCTTAAAGGGGAGATTTCTCTTGTTGGTGAATATGAAGGCTACTTATTCCCCCAAGGTATGCCTGGAAACAGACCACCTCAGTGTTATTATGGTAGAGGATCTGTTTCGTGGCATAGTTTAGAGGAATCAGTAACCCTCCAAAGTTGCCAATAAATACACTTTTTTTTTGGGGTAAATCTGGAGCATATGATTCCTCCAAACTTTCCCAGGCAACAACAGGACCCCATATATATTTTTTTTTTTTTTTTTTTTTTGTCCTGTTTTCTGGCATACGTTGGAGGAATCAAGACACTCCAATGTACCAAAAATATATTACCCCCTTAATTATAATTCTGTATTCTGTCACTGCCAATAGTGTACCATAAACAAAGCCATTAAAATAGGAGGAAGAACGAGGTCAGATTACAAACCATTAAGGCCTGACCCCACGCAGCTGCTGCCCTACAACAACAACAACACACACACACACACACACACACACACACACACACACACACACACACACACACACACACACACACACCACACACCACACACACACACCCTAAACACTCTACTACAACACACACACACACACACACACAGCCTAAACACTCTCAACAACAACAACAACAACAACACACACACACACACACACACACACACACACACACACACACACACACACACACACACACACACACACAGCCTAAACACTCTCAACAACAACAACAACAACAACAAACACACACACACACACACACATACACACACACACACAACCTAAACACTCTAATTTTAACTATAAGCGAATGGACAAGATTCAAGCTGCTCTACAACACACACACACACACACACACCACACACACACACACACACATACACACATCACACACACACACACACAGCCTAAACACTCTTAATTTTAACTTCTTGACCTGTGAAAGTACAAGACTCAAGTACAAAATAATAATTACAGTGATGTCAGTGTAATGATTTATTGCCTATGATAAATTTACTGTCTATTTTCAGTGTTATTTTTTTTATCTTTGGTTAATTAATTATGGAGGGGAAGTACTGCAGTGTTGGTAGTAAATCTGGAGCAACTGATTCCTCCAAACTATTACAAGCAACAACAAGACACCATTATTTTTATTCTGGTCCATTCTGTTTCTTGGCATACTTTGGAGGAATCAAGGCACTCCAATGTATCAAAAGTGTATTGCTCCTTTAATCCAAGTTAGTCTAAAAGGAAACCAGCTACCTATTATTATTATTATGATTATTATTTTTATTGTTATTATTATTATGATTATTATTATTATTGTTATTATTATTATGATTATGATTATTATTATTATTATTATTATTATTATGATTATTATTATTATTGTTATTATTATTATTATTGTTATTATTATTATTATTATTATGATTATTATTATTATTGTTATTATTATTATGATTATTATTATTATTATTATTATTATTATTATTATTATTATTTGTACCTATCCAGAAAATAAATCAGGGACTCTGTGAACGTGTATGAAAATTGGAGGCTTCTGCTGACTCCTCCTGACTGTGCCACGAAACAAACAAACTCCTTCTATCTATATTATACAGTAGGTGTGTGTGTGTGTGTGTGTTTCGTGGCAATAATATTTGAAGGACTCATTTATCTCTAATTTTCTGACTACATCACAGACAGGGTCCCTTTAAAGGAAGTTATTATTGTGTTGTATTTTTCGACCCCTAAAATGAGAGAAGTAAATATTGAAAGATAATGGTGGTGAGGTAGGGTTCCTTTAAGGGGGTGCGGGAGTAGGGGACAGGCTTGTAGGGGGGACTGGGGGGTGCGGGAGTAGGGGGACAGGCTTGGGGGGTGCGAGAGTAGGGGGATAGGCTTGGGGGGGGGGGTTGGGGTGTGCGGGAATAAGGGGACAGGCTTGGGGTGGGTAGAAAGCCTGTCCCCTATTCCCGCACCCCCCTAATCCCCCCCCAGCCTGTTCCCCTATTCCCACACCCCCTTAAGGAAATTATTATTATTATTAGTTTTTTTTTTTTTTTTTTTTTTTTTTTTTTTGACCCCTAAAATTAGAGAAGTAAATATTAAAAGATAATGGCTGAGAGAGAGGCAGGTAGCTGAGGGAAGGTATAGTTTTGTTATCTTATGTTTGTTTATTTGTTGGTGGGATGGTCTGGTATGTATTGCCTTAATGACTTTGTTTATGGCTTTTAAGGTATGGTACAGTGGTGGTGGTGGTGGTGGTGGTAGTGGTGGTGGTAGTGTTGGTGGTGGTGGTAGTAGTAGTAGTAGTATTATTGATGGTGGTGGTGGTAGTAGTGATAGTAGTAGTAGTAGTAGTATTGATGTTGTTAGTAGTAGTAGTAGTATTGATAGTAGTAGTAGTAGTAGTATTGATGTTGGTAGTAGTAGTATTGATGTTAGTAGTGTAGTAGTAGTATTGATGTTAGTAGTAGTAGTAGTAGTATTGATGTTGTTAGTAGTATTGATGTTAGTAGTGTAGTAGTAGTAGTAGTATTGATGTTGGTAGTAGTAGTACTAGTAGTAGTATTGATGTTAGTAGTAGTACTATTGTTGTTATTATAATTATTATTATTAGTAGTAGTAGTATTGATGTTGTTAGTAGTAGTAGTAGTAGTAGTAGTAGTAGTAGTAGTAGTAGCAGTAGTAGTAGTAGTGTTGATGTTTGTAGTAGTATTGATATTATTATTATTATTATTAGTAGTAGTAGTATTTATATTATTATTATTAGTAGTAGTATTGATGTTGTTATTAGTAGTAGTAGTAGTAGTAGTAGTAGTAGTAGTAGTAGTCACCATAAACACACCCCTTCCTTCTTCTAGTTAGGCCTATAGTGTTTGTTTAGGTTATCACTCGCGGTCACTTTTCCAACGGTCCCACACTGGCACTGGCACTGGCACTACTACACAACACAGACACACAGCAACTCTCAGCAACACAGCAACTTATAGCAACACACAGCAACACACAGCAACTTATAGCAACTCTCAGCAACACACAGCAACTTATAGCAACACACAGCAACTTATAGCAACTCATAGCAACTCACAGCAACTTATAGCAACTCTCAGCAACTTATAGCAACTCACAGCAACACACAGCAACTCTCAGCAACACACAGCAACTCACAGCAACACACAGCAACACACAGCAACTTATAGCAACCCACAGCAACTTATAGCAACTCACTAACCTGCATTTCATAGCACTCAGGAATTCACAGCACCTATAGCACTCACTCACAGCAATCACAGCAATACCTAAAGCACTCAGCAACACTCAGCACTCATTAGCACACCACTCATAGCAACACTTATTATAACACCTCACAGCAACTCACAATACACACAGAAACACTCACAATACACACAGAAACATTCACAGCAACTCAATACACACAGAAACACTCAAAATACACTCCCAGCAACACACAATACACACAGAAACACTCACAAAACACACAGAAACACTCACAAAACACACACAAACATATACAGCAAAACTCAACACAGCAACACACACCATAATTATACGTCTCTAAATAATTTCTCATATTGCCGTTTTGTAAATTATGATCCTGGGTAATAAGAGAAGGAGAGACGACTACAAATACGAAGGGAATACAAACAAATAAAGAGAGAGAGAGAGAGAGAGAGAGAGAGAGAGAGAGTGTCAGTGTCAGGGTGGGATAATGAGAGAGGGAGAGAGAGAAAGTGTGTGAGTGTGAGTGAGGGAAGGGTAATGAAAGTTGGAAGTATGAGAGAGAGAAAGAGTGAGAAAGATAGGGGGGGGGAGGGTAATATAAGTTGGAAGTATGAGAGAGAGAGAGAGAGAGAGGGAGAGAGAGTGAGGGTGAGATAATGAGAGAGAGTGAGGTTGAGATAATGAAAGAGAGAGAGTGAGGGTGAGATAATGAAAGAGAGAGAGAGAGAGTGAGGGTGGGATAATGAGAGAGAGAGAGAGTGAGGGTGGGATAATGAGAGAGAGAGAGAGAGAGAGAGAGAGAGAGAGAGAGAGAGAGAGAGAGAGAGAGAGAGAGAGAGAGAGAGAGAGAGAGAGAGAGTGAGGGTGAGATAATGAGAGAGGGAGAGAGAGTGAGGGTGGGATAATGAGAGAGAGAGAAAGTGTGTGTGTGAGTGAGCGAAGGGTAATGAAAGTTGGAAGTGTGAGAGAGAGAGAGAGAGAGAGAGAGAGAGAGAGAGAGAGAGAGAGAGTGAGTGAGGGTGGGATAATGAAAGAGAGAGAGAGAGAGAGAGAGAGAGAGAGAGAGAGAGAGAGAGAGAAAGTGTGTGTGTGAGTGAGCGAAGGGTAATGAAAGTTAGAAGTATGAGAGAGAGAGAGAGAGAGAGAGAGAGAGTGAGGGTAAGACAATGAGAGAAACAGGAAGGGTGAAAATGCTCATGAACTATATAATTGTACTGATTAAGCTTACTTGTTGCTGACCACACAACATTCACCCAAACATACAAGAAGTGTGTGTGTGTGTGTGTGTGTGTGTGTGTGTGTGTGAACAATAGTAATAGTGTGTGAGAATGTGAGTGTGTGTGTGTGTGTGAACAATGGTGATAGTAATAGTGTGTGTGTGTGTGTGTGTGTGTGTGTGTGAACAATGGTGATAGTGATGGTGTGTGTGTATGTGTGAACAATGGTGATAGTGATGGTGTGTGTGTGTGTGTGTGTGTGTGTGTGTGTGTGTGTGTGTGTGTGTGTGTGTGAACAATGGTGATAGTAATCTAGTGTGTGTGTGTGTGTGTGTGTCTGTGTGTGAACAATGGTGTGTCTGTGTGTGTGTGTGTGTGAACAATGGT
>JAWQEG010001139.1:32500-35000 GCA_033782935.1 Petrolisthes cinctipes | reverse complement strand
CACGATGGAAACTGATAGAGAAAGAGGGAAAGGAGGGACAGCAAACACGAACGAAAAAGAAAGAAATGAGGGACAGCAAACACGAAGGAAATTGAGGGAAAGGAGGGACAGCAAACACGAAGGAAATGGAGGGAAAGGAGGGACAGCAAACACGAAGGAAATGGAAAGAAATGAGGGACAGCAAACACGAAGGAAATGGAGGGAAAGGAGGGACAGCAAACACGAAGGAAATGGAGGGAAAGGAGGTCAGCAAGTAAGAGGGAAAGGGGGAGAGAGAGGAGGGAGAGGGACTGAGGGATGGAAGGAGAGGAGGGATGAAAGGAAAGGGAGAGAGGGAGTGAGAGTTTGAAGGAAAGGGGGTCAGCCATGGAGCAAGCACGAAGGAAATAGAATGAAAAGAGGAACAGCAAGCAAGAGGAAGAGGGAGGGATACCAAGCAAAGAAAGAGAGGGAGAGGAGGGAATACAAAGGAGGAACAGGCAATAACAGCCCTGGTGGACCTCACAAGGCTGCCTGTGTAACTATATACTCTACATCTATGGTTTTTTAAAAGTGTCTGAGGTAAAGGATAGTAAAGTGGAAGGCTCCTCCCCACCCACCTCTCCCTCAGGCAAACGCCGGCCAGAAAAAAGTGGTGGAAGAAACACCTGTGCAGCAGTAGAAAAAAAACTGCACAGGAAATTTTGTAGGACAGTGTGGAAAAGTAAAACAATAATCTATCTACATCTAAAAAAAAAAAAAAAAAAAAAAAAAAAAACTTAACGAGGCGGGTAATAAGTTATGTTAGGTTTTGTTTTCAAGTATTTATCGAGTTTAATTTTAAAAGTTTCAATCGTATTACTATTGACTACATGTACTGGGAGAGAGTTCCATACATTAACTATTCTGTTAAAAGAAAAAGTTTTTTTATTCTTCCGATCTGAAGAATTTGCCGATTATTTTGAACCCATTGTTTCTTGTAGTTCTTTCCCGATCAACAGTTACGTAATCGCTTATATTGACATTGTCGAAATTACGAATCATTTTAAAAACTTCTATTAGGTCTCCCCGTAGTCTACGTTTCTCTAAACTGAATAGATTGAGCTCCTTCAGTCGCTCCTCGTATGACTTGTTTCGCAGTCGCGGAATCATTTTTGTAGCTCGCCTTTGTACTCTCTCTAGCTTTACAATGTCTTTCCTGTAGTAAGGTGACCAAAACTGAACGCAATATTTGAGATGCGGATGCACGAGGGAATTGAACAGTGTCAGGATGACTTTGTCAGATTTGAACTCAAAGGTTCTGCCAATGAAACCAATTAATTTGTTAGCAATTTTAACTGCTTCTGAGCAGTGTTTGCCTGGTTTGAGGTCGCTAGTAATAGTTACATCCAGGTCTTTTTCTTCATTAACTTTACGAAGTTCAGTACCGTTCATTGAATGGTCAGTGCGATCATTGTTACTCCCAATATGCAAAACTTTACATTTATTTAGGTTATATGTCATCTGCCACTTCTTTGACCAGTTAACTAAGCGATCAAGGTCGGACTGTAGTAGCGCTTTTTTGGCAGTAGTAGTAACTCTTCCAGTTATTTTCGTGTCGTCAGCAAATTTGGATATCTTACAGGTGAGGCCTTCATCGATGTCGTTTACATAGATTATAAAAAGAACAGGGCCGAGCACTGAACCTTGCGGTACTCCACTTAGAACGTTTCGCCAGTTTGATGCTTTTCCGTTAATTATGACGCGTTGTTTTCTCTCGTAGAGCCAGTCTTCGAGCCACGGGTGAATTTTACCAGTAATGCCATGTGAAGTTAATTTGTTTAGAAGGTGCTTATGGGGAACTTTGTCAATCGCTTTTTGAAAGTCCAGATAAATTACATCTACCGCTTTGGACTCATCAAATATGTTAAATACATCGTCTAGTAGGTTAGTGAGGCATGAACGTTTATTACGGAAGCCATGTTGGGAGTTTTTAATGAGACTGTTCTCTTCCAAGAAGCTTACTAGTTTGTTATGCAATATGGATTCCATTACTTTACTGACTACTGAGGTGAGGCTGATCGGTCTATAATTACATGGAAGAGACTTATTTCCCTTCTTTTGTATGGGGGTAACGTTTGCAAGTTTCCAATCTCGAGGTACTGTACCGGAATTTAATGATTTGTTAAAAATTATTGAGAGGGGTTTACATATTTGATTTTTGGTTTCTTTTAGTACACGTGGCGCTATGCAGTCAGGCCCAGGAGTTTTGTTTACTTTAATATTGTCAAGTACTTTTATTATTATATCCTCTGTAATATTGCAATTATTTAAAAGGATGCTATTGTCTGGGACTAGGGGCGTCTCTACGAAACCATTTGTGTCTTCATTTGTAAAAACTGAGGCAAAATATTCATTTAATGTTTCGGCCATATCGACCTCGTTTTTGACATGTTCACCATTGTCTAAGCGAAGTGGACCGATATTACTAGTTAGGACTTTTTTACGGCGAACATAGCTATAGAATTCTTTAGGGTTCGAT
>JAWQEG010001139.1:5000-27500 GCA_033782935.1 Petrolisthes cinctipes | reverse complement strand
CCTTCCATTTCCTTCGTGTTTGCTGTCCTTCCTCTCCTTCTATTTCCTTCGCGTTTGCTGTCCTTCCTTTTCCTTTCACTTCCTTTGTGTTTACTGTCCATCCTCTCCTTCCATTTCCTTAGTGTTTGCTGTCCTTCATTTCCTTCTATTTCCTTGGTGTTTGCTGTCCCTCCTTTCCTTCTATTTTCTTCGTGTTTTCTATCCCTCCTCTCCTTCCATTTCCTTCTTGTTTGCTGTCCTTCCTCTCCTTCTATTTCCTTCGTGTTTGCTGTCCTTCCTCTCCTTCTATTTCCTTCGTGTTTGCTGTCCTTCCTTTCCTTCTATTTCCTTCGCGTTTGCTGTCCTTCCTTTCCTTCTATTTCCTTCGTGTTTGCTGTCCTTCCTCTCCTTCCATTTCCTTCGCGTTTGCTGTCCCTCCTCTCCTTCCATTTCCTTCGGGTTTGCTGTCCCTCCTTTTCCTTTCACTTCCTTTGTGTTTGCTGTCCCTCCTTTCCTTCTATTTCCTTCGTGTTTTCTGTCCCTCCTTTCCTTCCATTTCCTTCGTGTTTGTTGTCCTTCCCCTCCTTCCATTTCCCTCGTGCATGCTGCTCAGTATGTTGTATGCACTTTTGACTGTGACTGTACGTGAATACCTGAACCTCAAACTGTGTCTGTATATAAATCTCTCTCTCTCTCTCTCTCTCTCTCTCTCTCTCTCTCTCTCTCTCTCTCTCTCTCTCTCTCTCTCATACTTCCAACTTTCATTAATCTTCCCTCACTCTCACACACACTCTCTCTCTCTCTCTCTCTCTCTCTCTCTCTCTCTCTCTCTCTCTCTCTCTCTCTCTCTCTCTCTTATTTTTTCATTTTTTAATTATATATTAATTAAATATATATAATATATATATATATATATATATATTTTTTTTTTTTAAGGTGAATAAATTTTTGGTTTGCTTCCCTTCTTCTTCAGGTCCCTTCGCCCTCCCCTTCGTCGGTAACGTGCTCCAGATCCTGTGGGAAACGCCCAAAGTGTGTCTCACCAGCTATGCCAAGAGATATGGTGGTGTGATGAGCTTCAGGGTGTTCAGTCAGAGGTAAATAAACACACACACACACACACACACACACACACACACACACACACACACAGAGAGAGAGAGAGAGAGAGAGAGAGAGAGAGAGAGAGAGAGAGAGAGAGAGAGAGAGAGAGAGAGAGAGTTATTGCACCACTTGTACGCACACACACACACACACACAGTTATTACACCACTTGTACACACACACACAGTCACACAGTCAGAGGTAAATACACATACATACATACACACACAGAGGTAAACAAACAAACACACACACACACACACAGGGTTATTACACCACTTGTACATACACACACACACACATAGTAAAAGTTAAACACACATACATGCATACACATTCACAGGTAAACACACACATACATACACACACAGTCAGAGGTAAACACACACACACACACACACACAGATATTACACCACTTATATATATACACACACACACAGTCACAGGTAAACACATACATACATACACACATACAGTCAGAGGTAAACGCACACACACACACACACACACACACATAGCTTATAGGTAGAGACGTGAGGGTGAATGAATCCTAAACTATGTGTTAATTCATGCATGATATTTTAAGGCGAGGGAGATAAAGAGGAGGGACAGGGAGAAGGTGATAGAAGGAAAGGAGGGACAGGGAGAAGGTGATAGAAGGAAAGGAGGGACAGGGAGAAGGTGATAGAAGGAAAGGAGGGACAGGGAGAAGGTGATAGAAGGAAAGGAGGGATAGGGAGAAGGTGATAGAAGGAAAGGAGGGACAGGGAGAAGGTGATAGAAGGAAAGGAGGGACATGGAGAAGGTGATAGAAGGAAAGGAGGGACAGGGAGAAGGTGATAGAAAGAAAGGAGGGACAGGGAGAAGGTGATAAAAGGAAGGGAGGGACAGGGAGAAGGTGATAGAATAAGGAAAGGAGGGACAGGGAGAAGGTGATAAAAGGAAAGGAGGGACAGGGAGAAGGTGATAGAATAAGGAAAGGAGGGACAGGGAGAATGTGATAGAAGGAAAGAAGGGACAGGGAGAAGGTGATAGAAGGAAAGGAGGGACAGGGAGAAGGTGATAGAAGGAAAGGAGGGACAGGGAGAAGGTGATAGAATAAGAAAAGGAGGGACAGGGAGAAGGTGATAGAAGGAAAGGAGGGACAGGGAGAAGGTGATAGAAGGAAAGGAGGGACAGGGAGAAGGTGATAGAAGGAAAGGAGGAACAGGGAGAAGGTGATATAAGGAAAGGAAAGACAGGGAAAAGGTGATAGAAAGAAAGGAGGGACAGGGAGAAGGTGATAAAAGGAAGGGAGGGACAGGGAGAAGGTGATAGAATAAGGAAAGGAGGGACAGGGAGAAGGTGATAAAAGGAAAGGAGGGACAGGGAGAAGGTGATAGAATAAGGAAAGGAGGGACAGGGAGAATGTGATAGAAGGAAAGAAGGGACAGGGAGAAGGTGATAGAAGGAAAGGAGGGACAGGGAGAAGGTGATAGAAGGAAAGGAGGGACAGGGAGAAGGTGATAGAATAAGAAAAGGAGGGACAGGGAGAAGGTGATAGAAGGAAAGGAGGGACAGGGAGAAGGTGATAGAAGGAAAGGAGGGACATGGAGAAGGTGATAGAAGGAAAGGAGGGACAGGGAGAAGGTGATAGAAGGAAAGGAGGGACAGGGAGAAGGTGATAGAAGGAAAGGAGGGACAGGGAGAAGGTGATAGAAGGAAAGGAGGGACATGGAGAAGGTGATAGAAGGAAAGGAGGGACAGGGAGAAGGTGATAGAAGGAAAGGAGGGACAGGGAGAAGGAAATAGAATAAGGAAAGGAGGGACAGGGAGAAGATGATAGAAGGAAAGGAAGGACAGGGAGAAGGTGATAGAAGGAAAGGAGGGACAGGGAGAAGGTGATAGAAGGAAAAGAGGGACAGGGAGAAGGTGATAGAAGGAAAGGAGGGACAGGGAGAAGGTGATAGAAGGAAAGGAGGGACAGGGAGAAGGTGATAGAAGGAAAGGAGGGACAGGGAGAAGGTGATAGAAGGAAAGGAGGGACAGGGAGAAGGTGATAGAAGGAAAGGAGGGACAGGGAGAAGGTGATAGAAGGAAAGGAGGGACAGGGAGAAGGTGATAGAAGGAAAGGAGGGACAGGGAGAAGGTGATAGAAGGTAAGGAGGGACAGGGAGAAGGTGATAGAATAAGGAAAGGAGGGACAGGGAGAAGGTGATAGAAGGAAAGGAGGGACAGGGAGAAGGTGATAGAATAAGGAAAGGAGGGACAGGGAGAAGGTGATAGAAGGAAAGGAGGGACAGGGAGAAGGTGATAGAAGGAAAGGAGGGACAGGGAGAAGGTGATAGAAGGAAAGGAGGGACAGGGAGAAGGTGATAGAAGGAAAGGAGGGACAGGGAGAAGGTGATAGAAGGAAAGGAGGGACAGGGAGAAGGTGATAGAAGGAAAGGAGGGACAGGGAGAAGGTGATAGAAGGAAAGGAGGGACAGGGAGAAGGTGATAGAAGGAAAGGAGGGACAGGGAGAAGGTGATAGAAGGAAAGGAGGGACAGGGAGAAGGTGATAGAAGGAAAGGAGGGACATGGAGAAGGTGATAGAAGGAAAGGAGGGACAGGGAGAAGGTGATAGAAGGAAAGGAGGGACAGGGAGAAGGTGATAGAAGGAAAGGAGGGACAGGGAGAAGGTGATGGAAGGAAAGGAGGGACAGGGAGAAGGTGATAGAAGGAAAGGAGGGACAGGGAGAAGGTGATAGAAGGAAAGGAGGGACAGGGAGAAGGTGATAGAAGGAAAGGAGGGACAGGGAGAAGGTGATAGAAGGAAAGGAGGGACATGGAGAAGGTGATAGAAGGAAAGGAGGGACAGGGAGAAGGTGATAGAAGGAAAGGAGGGACAGGGAGAAGGTGATAGAAGGAAAGGAGGGACAGGGAGAAGGTGATAGAAGGAAAGGAGGGACAGGGAGAAGGTGATAGAAGGAAAGGAGGGACATGGAGAAGGTGATAGAAGGAAAGGAGGGACAGGGAGAAGGTGATAGAAGGAAAGGAGGGACAGGGAGAAGGTGATAGAAGGAAAGGAGGGACAGGGAGAAGGTGATAGAAGGAAAGGAGGGACATGGAGAAGGTGATAGAAGGAAAGGAGGGACAGGGAGAAGGTGATAGAAGGAAAGGAGGGACAGGGAGAAGGTGATAGAAGGAAAGGAGGGACAGGGAGAAGGTGATAGAAGGAAAGGAGGGACAGGGAGAAGGTGATAGAAGGAAAGGAGGGACAGGGAGAAGGTGATAGAAGGAAAGGAGGGACAGGGAGAAGGTGATAGAAGGAAAGGAGGGACAGGGAGAAGGTGATAGAAGGAAAGGAGGGACAGGGAGAAGGTGATAGAAGGAAAGGAGGGACAGGGAGAAGGTGATAGAAGGAAAGGAGGGACAGGGAGAAGGTGATAGAAGGAAAGGAGGGACAGGGAGAAGGTGATGGAAGGAAAGGAGGGACAGGGAGAAGGTGATAGAAGGAAAGGAGGGACAGGGAGAAGGTGATAGAAGGAAAGGAGGGACAGGGAGAAGGTGATAGAAGGAAAGGAGGGACAGGGAGAAGGTGATAGAATAAGGAAAGGAGGGACAGGGAGAAGGTGATAGAAGGAAAGGAGAGACAGGGAGAAGGTGATAGAAGGAAAGGAAGGACAGGGAGAAGGTGATATAAGGAAAGGAGGGATAGGGAGAAGGTGATAGAAGGAAAGGAGGGACAGGGAGGAGATAGAAGGAAAGGAGGGACAGGGAGAAGGTGATAGAATAAGGAAAGGAGGGACAGGGAAAAAGGAAATAGAATAAGGAAAGAAGGAACAGGGAAAAAGGAAATAGAAAGATGGTACAGTTGAGGAGGAATTAAATAACAAGTGATTGGAGGTACCGAAGGGGCGTCAAAACCTAAAAAAAAAAAAAAAAAAAAACCATTACAGGAGTGTGCTAATAAGTGACCCTGACCTAATGAGAACAGCCCTAGCCGACCCAGCCTTCTCGGGACGTATTGATCTCATTCTCTTCAGAGCCAGAAACAGGATTATAACGGGACAAGATTATGATCAATTAGGTGAGTAGTATTGTTATTGTTATTGATGTTGTTGTTGTTGTTGTTGTTGATATTGTTATTGTTATTGTTGTTAGTGTTATTATTGTTATCATTATTATTGTTGTTATTATTGTTATTATTGTTATTATTATTGTTAGTGTTATTATTGTTGTTATTATTATTATTATTATTATTATTATTATTGTTGGTGTTGATATTTTTATTGTGATCATTGTTATTGTTATTGTTGTTATTATTACTGTTTTGATATTGTTGTTGATATTATTATTATTGTTATTATTATTATTATTATTATTACTATTATTATTATTATTATGGCAGATTTTCTTGTTGGTGAATTGTAAGGTGTGTGAGATTCGTCCAAACTGTGCCACTAAACACACTATCCCCCATTATAGTTAGTACCAATCAGGGTGTCTGTGTGTTTTCTGATATAGTTAGGAGGAATCAGGAGCCTTCCAATTCACCAACAAGAAAACCTTCCCATAATAATAATAATAATAATAATAATAATGATAATAATAATAATAATAATAATAATAATAATAATAATAATGATAATAATAATAATAATAATAATAATGATAATAATAATGATAATAATAATAATGATAATAATAATAATAATAATAATAATAATAATAATAATAATTAATGTGTATGAAAACAACAGTAGACTTCTGATTCCTCCTGACCATGCCACGAAACAAACAACCTCCTTCCATATAGGTGTGTGTGTGTGTGTGTGTGTGATGCAAAGCAAAAAAAACGTGCATGTTTTTTTTAATAAAAAACCGGTTTTTTTAATAAAAAACTTTTTTTTTTTTTTTTTTTTTTTTTTTGCAAAAAAACATTGAGCAAAAAAAACTTGTTTTTTATTGTTTTTTTTTTTATAAATGCGGCTAAAATGCCACATTATTTCTCTTATGCTTTAATACAACATATACAGCATTTCTTTAAGCCCTTCACACATTTATATAGTAGAATTACATTTATATAGTAGAGTGAAGCCAGTACCAAGGCCACTCTTATACTGTCAGTAATAACACGATGGTGATCTAAGGTGCAATGCTTGGACAGTCTCCTCAGTAATAAACATTCTCTGCAGGCATTGGCCATAGATGACTCAGTGAAAGAGTATTTTAGCAGCAGTGTGAAGCAGACAGTTCTGTCTGAAGTATTCTGGGATAAAGTTTCTGGATTTGTGACCTTACTTAAGCCTATTGCAAATGCAATAACTGCAATAGAAGGAGATAAGCACAACATGTCAATAGTAATGACAAAATTTCAAGATTTAGAAAAAGGATTAGAGGAAAATATACCAAAGAGTCCTGTTTTGAAGAAAGAAGAAGAGGTAGTGAAGGCAATTATTAGAAAAAGAAGAGATTACAGCATCACAAAGATTCACTATGCTGCAAACCTTCTTGATCCCAATTATAAAGGAATGCATCTTACTGAAAATGAAATCATAGATGCTTTTGAAATCATCCATGACCGAGCTAACAATATGATAGATACTGATGGATCTGTAGTCATGGGTGAATTAGCAAACTATCGATACAACCAGAGTATTTTTAACAAAGGATACATTTGGACTGCTACAAATCATATTACTCCAAGCTCCTGGTGGAAAGGACTTTGTGGCTCAACTCAACTATCAAAAATAGCAACATCTGTTTTAAATCAACCTCCAACAAGTGCTGCAGTTGAGAGGAGTATTAGCAAGCATGCAAACATACATTCACTGAAGAGAAACAAACTCACAACTGAGAGAGCTGCCAAGTATATATTGCTCATAACTTGAAACTAACTGAAGGTGATGTATTCTCCACTGAACATGTAAGTCAACCTTAAGAAATTCCAAGAGAACCTAGCATTACATCAGGAAGTAAAGATGCAGGCGGTTTATCAACATCTGTTCGAAGTGACAGTAGCGATGAAGAATCCTGTGTAACTATAAGTGATTATGATGACATGGAAATAAGTGACAAGGAAGATGAATAGTCTTGTACAGTACTGTATAAGAGGGTCTCACACACCGCTTCCCCACTTGAAGCAACAGAATCCAGATGGCCTTCTAACAACAACAGACCCAAGAAGGTAACCATTTTACCCTCCAATTTCTCACTTGTCATCCCTAAACTCGAGAGAGAGAGAGGGAGAGAAAGGGAGAGAGAGAGAGAGAGAGGGAGAGAAAGTAGAAAGAGAGAGAGAGAAGAATTGGGTGGAGCTTAGACCAAACTCCACCCCTTTTCAAGAAGATAATAATAATAATAATATCTGAATAGACTTGGCATCTTCCAATAGAGAATGTATATAAGCAGTGAAGTTGAACTAACATGTAGGATTTCCTAAACTGACTCCCAGGGCTATAACCTGTCTCCATAAGAGAGAGACACAGGCATATAAGACAAGGCATTAAATATAATTCCCTGTATAGAGATAAGTATGTATAAATAAATTAAGCCTAAAGAAACTTGTGCAGTCACTTTACCTAAGAACACCACTACGCCAAGCTCGCTACCTAATACCACAACAACCACAACAACAACAACAACAACTACTACGACTACACTTCGGACTAAGGTACTGTATCAGATCCTGAACGAGTTAAAGCCTTAGAGGACTGGTACATTTTGATGGCAGCGGTGTTTTGCAACAAAGCAAGTTGCAAGGTAAAGACTTCACGGGAGTACAGTGACTAACATAGTTCAAGGACAAGTTGAAGGAATCTGCTTGTAAATTCTCTCAAGTAATTTCTTCAGTGGGTAATCTTACGACCTCTAACGAGGGAGATAAACCACAAATTCTTCACCTACAAGAAACACCTGCTTTAACATAACTGCAACTGACATACAGAGAACCTCATCTACTTCACTACAAACAATCATCACTTCATCACTACGGCGATCCTGTTACGTAAATTCTTTCGTAAGGACAACGCCATCACTCCATCACCTCCACGCTGACGCTGACGCCTCCTTATACGTAAATACTCTCGTATAAGACAAGTCAACGTTCATCATCTTCACTCCAATTACGACTGTTAGTGTGTTAGTTTGTTAGTGTGTGAGCTAACTAATCATCGCTTCGTCACTTCACGGTCGTCGCCCCTTCACCACATCGTCGCCTCGTCAGGCAACGCCCCAACAAAACTTCCACTCGTCGTCATCGTCGTTGCAACTACAGTCAACTAAAGTAGGTACACATTACATGTTACATTACATTATTTTTCACTTGTCCACGAACATGTTAGAAAATAGGTTCCTCAATAACAGCCCAGACAACAGAAAACAAGTGCCACATTAAAACAAAAGTAAAGATATAATCCCCCATTAATCCAAAGGTATCATAACTAACTTAGAATATCCCTGATAATGATTCACTAGCCTCCAAGCTAGATTCCTCTACCTCCCTAAGTTTCGTTTGTGGTTCCAACACATTCGAGTACATTCCTTTGTTTCTCCTAACCTTACCCCCATTAAAGTCTCCATCTGGTATACTATATTAACCTGTATTTTCTCCAACAATGGCTACTCCTCCACAATCTCCGACTGTCTCTGCTCTTCTAACAACTTCTTCTAACCCCACTAACTCTACTATGCAAGCAATGAGAATTTTACCCACCCACAATTATTCAAAGTACTATACGGGAGATAATCCACAGAATTTAACGTCATATGCTACATTCAGACAGTCACTTATTGTTGTTTTTGGGGATGGTAAACTACATCATTCATTATCATGGGTTCAGAGAATAATTAAAACTAAGGCGGACAACATAAATACAAGTGAACCAGCAAAAGCACTTGCACTATCAGGGTCTCTAGCTTTAAATTCGAAGGAATCTCGTATCATACATCGTGAATTACAGATTACTCAATCCAAGGGTACGAAGATTTTTAATTTTGATGCCACACCTACTCAAGGGGAATCACAGGGAAAACGTTGCAAACACCGTAACGAAAGTAATCATAAATACAGTCATTTACATGAGTCAAAGTCGCATTCCTTAGATGAATGCATGATCCTTAACAGAATGAAACGGGACTGGCACAATCGAAATATGATGCATGAAACGAGACCACCACAATATTAAAACGTACCGAAAATATAACTGTAGGCCCTGTCGTCGCATTTACCAATAATATACTATAATTCCCTGTCCTAGTATCAAATAGTAACACCCCCTTAATGATAGACACAGGCGCCGCAGTTTCCTTGTTATCGGATAATTCCTTTAACAAATTGAGCAAATTAGGTCCCCAGCAGCATTTATAAACCAGGATTGAACAGGTGACATAGAATGGTCAACCATGACAGGCAATAAATTACAGGTCTTAGGGAAACTAACCCTTCCTGTACGGTTAGCCAAGGGAACTAACCATATCCATAATGAATTTTATATAATACGAAATTATAAACTAGGTTTATCATACCATATTAAACAAACCATAATAATAAACCCTAAACATAAAATAATACATTTTAGGAATTAATGTATTCAAATACAGGATTGTAAAGGCCAAAATATATAAGTCCAGGTAATGTTAACCCTATACGTATTGAAAATGAGGGAAATAACCCCATTATCATAAAGGCCATTGCTGCATATAATAATATATTAACTCCAAATTTCGTCCATAAATTGAAGGTACATCTTCCATCTCATGTACAGCCACAAAATACCGTTCTATCCTTAATAGAACTAGTAAAATAATATATAACCAGGGATTAATTTACTTAACTAATGTAAACAGTGAAAATGTCACTGACATTAATAAACCATTTACCAATATTCATGTAAAGAAAGGAACATATCTATGTGATCTGTACAGATGGAAGTTAGACCAATACCACAAGGAAATATTGTATCGGTTCTTACCGAAGGATAAATAGATAGTCGTAAGGGAGCAACTTAGAAATTTGGTCAGTGGACGCGATTTTCCACTTTATCGTGATAATCTCATCACTATACTAGCCACATATTGAAATGCGATTGCCCTACCTGTAAATTATTAGAAAAAATATACCATTACTCTAATATCTCCTTAACCCATTTACTCGAGCATATAGACTACCGTACCGCATAGTACACAGAAAGTGGTAAACGAAATATTAAATGAAATGATGGATGAAGGCATTATTAAGAATTCTAATTCCCATTTTAACAGCCCAATGTTTTTGGTTTCAAGAAACAAATAATGGTGATTTTAGGCCAGTCATTGATTGCAGAAAATTAAATAATGCTACACTTAAAGATAAATATTCCCTCCCTCCTTTAAGATGTTTTGTCTAACATTGGTGAAACAAAACCTATGATATTCTCCACATTAGACTTGGTCAGTGGAAACTGGCAAGTAACATTAGATGATAAAATTCAACCCATTACAACATTTAATACTTCCCATGGTTATTATGAATACATTCGTAGACCATTTGGTTTATGTAATGCTTCATCCACATTTCAGCATATGATCAATTTTCGTATTGGTTTTATTAATAACGTAGTCATCGCTAATCTCAACGATTTGATTATTTTCATAGTAAGTAACTATAACGAAGGTTATACAGAGATTACATTAGGTAACCTCAAACTTTAAATGTCTATGTCTCAGTTTCTTACCAGGAACTTATCATTTTAGGTTATCTATTTAACCGCCCCTGTGCTCCATACACAATCTGATAAAATACGAGCAATGAGAATATTCACTATTCTAAATAAATGTTACTAACATAAAATCATTCTTGGTCTTATGTTCTTATACAGAATCTTTGTAAAGTATTTTCCCAAGTAACTAAACACCTAAATAATCCCCTCGAGAAAGATACAAATTTTGTATGGATGCCAGAAAAACAGCTAAGCTTTGAATTATTAAAGGTTAATTAATGTAAGCTTCAATTCTAACGTTCCCAAATATTCATTGTCTTTTATGGAGTGTACAGATGCTTCCTCAGTAGGCTAAGGCGCTGTACTTATGTAAGAGATAGCTACGGGTCTATGTCAGGTATGTACTTATGCTTAGAGAATATTAAGTACGCAGATTACTCGTTACTCTGTAACAAAACAGGAAACTTAAGCAATATTATGGGCACTTCGTACTTTGAGAGAAATCATATTAGGCTATCCTTTACATGTTTTCGCAAATTATCAAACGATCCGTGGCTTACTATAACCTCAAACCCTAACGGGAAAATTAGCCAGATAATGTCTAACAATTCAGGAATTTCTCCCGCATATTGATATTAACTATCTTTTAGGACGATTAATAAAGTAGTAGATCCCTTAAACAGTCATCTTGTCCTTTTAGTTCCGAGGACACCCATGGACTTTGACCTTAATGAGGTTCGTAAACATTAGCAAACAATTCTATGATGAATGTAATAAAATATTCATTAAAAACTGAGGATGAAAATAATGGCCCAAATTTACCCAGTCACTTAAATATATTTTCCCTTCATGATGATATTATTTACAGAAAACTTAGGAAACGTGACGAAAAAACAATCAAATAGTGATACAACAAATAATGATTCCCTCAGTATTAATTACCCTTATATCATAATACAGCAGCAAGACATCCTGGGAGAGATAGGTACCTGACCACTCTCCATACAATACACCATTAGCATAAACTAAGGATAGATGATGAAACACATATATCGCTCAGTGCGAAGCAGACAATGCAAATAAAGGCCATACATTTGGACCTGTTCCATGACGGGAATCCCTAATCCTGGACGAATCATGGAACGTAGTAGGAATAGATCTACTTTCCTTACCAATTCCGAATCAGAACACAAATAAAGTATTACCAATGGTTAACCATTTTCTAGATATTTGGTGGCGGCAACACTATGATAAAAACCGCAAAGGTAAGTGCATATATATATAAAAACCAACTTCATATGACCATATACATGTCTCGATATTATAAAAGGTATCTGATGTCTACGACATTAAGCAAACGTTTATATTACCATATCTCCCAGCATTTAATGGGTTAACAAAACGGCAGCACCGTACAAATACTAGAAGTACTTCGTGGCAAAAGAAACAAGGAAAATCCCTCCACATGGGAAGACTGCATCGATATGTCGGTCAATAAACACTACAAAATACGGAAATAAAGGGAAAAACTCCACATGAAATACTATATGGCGTATGGATACGTCTTTCATATGATATAAAATTGCCACACGGAATCCATGTTACAACGTGGACAACTACACTGAACGACAGTGAGTTGCATTTCAACAATTTCATCAGGACATAACAAAACAAATTATGAGCTTGCATGAAAATAATGCATGATAGCCAATATAACAAAACAAATTATGAGCTTGCATGAAAATAATGCATGATAGCCAATATAACAAAACAAATTATGAGATTGCATGAAAATAATGCGTGATTGCCAACATAACAAAACAAATTATGAGCTTGCATGGAAATATTGCGTAATCGCCGACATAATAAAACAAATAACTCAATATGTTCACTCCAAGTGATAACGGGTACCCGATCGAATCTTCACACTTCTTTAGTAGGTAATAAACCTATAATAATGCATAATTTTACCAGGCGGTTGATATTGTTTATGTAAAGAGAATAAAGAAATTGGTAAAAGCGCGCAAAACCCAACATCCACAATGAAACCAATCAATATCTCTTGAACATTAACAATTCCTCTTCCTAGTAATTTTATCCCTACTATTGATGATAATAATATAAACATTTATAAACAAAAACTCCGATCGGTTTCCAATGATATATAATAATTTTTCTTACGGATGTGGCCCACATCAACCTATATAACAATTTTCGTGTTTATACTCGCGGCGGCTATAGGCTAAGCTCCGACGAAGTGCATCAAGCGGATAAAGATGACGTCTACATTCTGAGAGCTCTCGTTTACAATTTTATCAAACAGTTGAAAAGAAAAAGGAAATAATAAAATATTGGGGAAGAACGATATTATCATTAATTTTTATAAGGTATCTGACTTATTACATAAATTTTCTGCCATTGAGCAGTGGGTACAGATAAGGTATTTAATGATACACTAGTTTTGTTTGACAGGTATCACACAAATGAAGTTCCCAATTTACATGTATTATATTCTAAAGTGTCCTTTCACCATTGGGCGCCCTAGGAAGGAATTCAGCGACTCAAATAAAATTGCTCGCTTATTATACAAAAAAAAAAAAATAATGGCTTAGAACCATCATCACAGCCCAGAGCGTGATTGGGATATTTTAAGCGGAATTTCATCAACACTATTTGGTAAGGCTTAGATAGTTGTATACAAGCATTATCCCATAAATAAAAAGGTTACGGGACAAGCCGTTGCAAATCAAGATAAGATAAAGTAACAGGTATATACTGTATTAGAGTGCAAATCATTGCACAGAAATTAAATACGATTTATATAACTTTACATGATCAACGAATGAAAAGAACTACATATATGGAATAATATATCATGTTTTAGGCTTCTATTTATTTCTGTGAATTAGCAGGAAATGAATTGCAGGTGAGAAACAGAGAGAAATGACAACCATTTATTTCTTAAGAGAATATTTACTGCGATTAAGGTAAGATTAACTCACAATTATTACCACTCCAACAGCTACGAAATATAATGGTATAATCAATGATGAAATACCATCTTACTTATTATCTTCATACACCTACTTGGTATATTATTATACATTAATGCGTAGTATATTACTACAAGATCATAATCCCATTATTATTCACATAAAAGATAAAATGTTTTTCCCAAGCTACGTACTTCACCAATTCCCTATGAAAATGGAAGTAATCCTTTCACATTCGATTTTCATCCAATAAGTATTATACTTAGTGATGATGTCATCAGTGACACACAACACTTCAAGTGCCATGTTGCATATCTTCATAGATGTTTGTCTTGCATATTTCTTTGCATTTAAGTTGCATATAAATCTCCTAAGGATGCAAAATCTCCAACTGCTTGGAATCAAAGTAATACTAATCAAGCCCTATATGCATGTACATTCATATCTATTACTAATCAATATCTCTTTTCATCATCAATTTTAATTTCCACTATCTATACTTACCTGCTGATACACAATTAACATTAATTTACCCTAATCACCCTACACATGGTATGGTTACAGGCTACTATAAAGAAACAGACTCATAGGAAAAACGATCCAAGGGAATCGTTACCTTGCCTAATAAACATAAACGTGCTTGACAACATGACATAAGCTTTTCCACCTTTCAACATATTTCATTTAAAGTCGACTTGTTTAACATCTCCTCATTATCAGTTGTTTCGGAAAAAGTGCAACTATTATATTATTCAAGGAGAATAGGCTTCAATCATCCTTATTATATAATTTGATTCCTCCATATATTGATCAAAATAAAACTGAGTACCAATGTTTAGTATCCACTGTCTTATCTTTCTGCCATGTACTATCATATTTATGTATTGTATAAGAACGAACTATCGAGGTATACTGAATTATGTTGTATTGAAAAGAATAGGACTGTTATTTCACAGCCTAGCAACACGGCCCCTTATTAATGTGTGAACCTTTAGCACAGGTTAGCTTACATACACATAACTACAAGCACCTAGCTTAACATATTAATATTAAGTTGATTTCCTTATGTTCTCATGTATTGATTTTCATTTATGTATACTATGTGCCAAGATCTTGATGCAATTTTTTTGTGTTACTATTTATTGTATTTATTATTAAGTTCCTAGTCCTATATGTATGTACCGAGGATTGTACATCTGTTTCCCACAATAAAGATGATATCTGAGGACAGATTTCCGGTAGCGGACTGAGCAAATGTACAGTACTGTATAAGAGGGTCTCACACACCGCTTCCCCACTTGAAGCAACAGAATCCAGATGGCCTTCTAACAACAACAGACCCAAGAAGGTAACCATTTTACCCTCCAATTTCTCACTTGTCATCCCTAAACTCGAGAGAGAGAGAGGGAGAGAAAGGGAGAGAGAGAGAGAGAGAGGGAGAGAAAGTAGAAAGAGAGAGAGAGAAGAATTGGGTGGAGCTTAGACCAAACTCCACCCCTTTTCAAGAAGATAATAATAATAATAATATCTGAATAGACTTGGCATCTTCCAATAGAGAATGTATATAAGCAGTGAAGTTGAACTAACATGTAGGATTTCCTAAACTGACTCCCAGGGCTATAACCTGTCTCCATAAGAGAGAGACACAGGCATATAAGACAAGGCATTAAATATAATTCCCTGTATAGAGATAAGTATGTATAAATAAATTAAGCCTAAAGAAACTTGTGCAGTCACTTTACCTAAGAACACCACTACGCCAAGCTCGCTACCTAATACCACAACAACCACAACAACAACAACAACAACTACTACGACTACACTTCGGACTAAGGTACTGTATCAGATCCTGAACGAGTTAAAGCCTTAGAGGACTGGTACAGTCTGGTGATTATATACTGTACAGTAGATAACATTTAATAGTTGTGTCAACTTGTGTGAATATTGTGCAGGCAGCAAACCTGTCTATATAAAGGAAAATACAAAATTAAAGACAAAAACAATAAAAAAAAAAAAAAAAAAAAAAATTTGTAAAAAAAAACCTGAAGGGAAAAAAACCGGGTTTTTTTGCATCACTACGTGTGCGTGTGTGTTTCCTGTTTGTGTGTGTGTGTGTGTTTCGTGGCAATATTTGTAGGACTCATTTACCTCCAATTCTCCCTTTTTGTAACACCCATTTACCTTCCAATGTTCTCACTGTGTCTATAATAAAAAAGGTATTCTTGGTACGAGCGGTGACACGTGGAAAAACCAGCGTCGCTTTACACTTCGCACCCTGAAGGATCTTGGCTTGGGACGACAAACTCTGGAACCCATAATGCAGAGTGAGCTGGAGGAACTCATTGACTACTTCAGGATTAACGAGGGAAGGAAGACTGACATTGGGGTGAGCAGAGAGAGAGAGAGAGAGAGAGAGAGAGAGAGAGACTGACTAACACACACACCTCCCATCACAGAGAGAGAGAGAGAGAGAGAGAGAGAGAGACAGAGAGACTAACACACACACCTCCCATCACACAGAGAGAGAGAGAGAGAGAGAGAGAGAGAGAGAGAGAGAGAGAGAGAGAGAGAGAGAGAGAGACCACTATTCTCACCACTAAAAATATAAAAGTGAAATTAAAACATAACTCAACAAGATAAAAAATAAAATAATACTATATACACAAAATTTCTCTTCTCATCCCCACCATCTAACCCTTCCTTCCTTTCCTCTCTTCCTCCCTTCACCCTTCCTTCCTCTCCTCTCCTCCTCCCTTCACCCTTCCTTCCTCTCCTCTCCTCCTCCCTTCACCCTTCCTTCCTCTCCTCTCCTCCTCCCTTCCATCCCTTCCTCTCCTCTCCTCCCCTCACCCTTCCTTCCTTCCTCTCCTCCTCCCTTCACCCTTCCTTCCTCTCCTCCCCTCCCATCACCCTTCCTTCCTCTCCTCTCCTCCTTCCTTCCCTTCCCTTCCTCTCCTCTCCTTTCCTCCTCCCCCACTAACCCAACACCCTTCCTTCCTACCTACCCCCCACTAACCTATCACCCTTCCTACCTACCCCCACTCACCCATCACCCTTCCTTCCTCCTACCTACCCTCACACACCTCACCCTTCCTTCCTTCCTCTCCTCACCTCACACCTACCCTTCCTACCTACCCTTCTCTCCTACCCCCCCTTCCCTTCCCTATACAGCTGACGTTTAATCGTAGTATCGTCAACGTGATATGGGCCATAGTGATTGGCAAGAGGTTCAGTCACAGTGATACTCGTTTAGGACAACTAGTGGACAAGGTTAACAAGATGCTGCAAACCTTTAACCCATTCCATCCAGCCCTTAGGTGAGTACTGTGTGTGTGTATAGGACAATTATTATTATTTTTTTTTTTTTTTTTTTTTTTTTTTATGATTATTATTGTTTCTGATTATTTTTATTATTATTATTATTATTATTATTATTTTTATTTTATTTATTTTTATTATTATTATTATATATTTATTTTTTATTTATTTATTATTATTTATGATTATTATTGTTTCTGATTATTATTTTTATTATTATTATTATTATTATTATTTTTATTTTATTTATTTTTATTATTATTATTTTTATATAATTTATTTTTAAATAATTATTAATAATTTATTGTTAATTATTTATAATTTATTTATTATTATTATTAGTATTATTATTTCTGTTTATTATTATTATTATTATTATTATATATATATATATATATATATATAATTATATATATATACATATATATATATATATATATATATAATTATATATATATACATATATATATATATATATATATATATATATATATATATATATATATATATATATATAATTATATATATATATATATATATATATATATATATATATATATATATATATATATATATATATATATATATATATATATATTTTTTTTTTTTAATATTTATTTATTTTTCTTTATATTTCAGATTCCGTTGGGTCAAAAAGTTCTTCCCCAACTTGGACATCATTGTCAAGACAGAAGGTTACATGCAAGACTTCCTGTATTTCATTGAGGTAATAATAATAATGATAATAACATAAGTAATAATAATAATAATAATAATAATAATAATAATAATAATAACATAAGTAATAATAAAATAATAATAATAATAAAATAAATAATAACTACAAAAATAATAATAATATAAATAAAAAAAAAAATAATAATAAAAAAAAAATAATAATAATAATAATAATAATAAAAAAAAAAATTAACCCCACATCCATCTATCTATCTATCTGTTTATTTATCTATCTGTTAATTTGTTTACCCAGGAGGAGATGGCAGTGCACACCAAAGAGACAAGTGGTGGTTCAGACACAGGTAGTTATATTGGAGCTTATAACCAATGTATGGAAGAAGCAGCAACACAGGGAAAGGAGACACCACTTACAAGTAGGTCTATTATAATTATAACCAGCTTATTTTTTTTTTTTTTTATATGACCAGCTTATTTTTTTTTTTTTTTTTTTTTTTTTTTTGACGTAAGATATCACTAGGTCATTTGTTTATGTAATTATTGTGTTATTTGTTTATGTAATTATTGTGTTATTTGTTTATGTAATTATTGTGTTATTTGTTTATGTAATTATTGTGTTATTTGTTTTTGTAATTATTGTGTTATTTGTTTTTGTAATTATTGTCTCAGTTGTGTATGTAATGATTATCTCACTACCTTATATGTGTAAGTAATAAATGTCTCACATGTGTACGTAATGATTGTGTGTGTGTGTGTGTGTGTGTGTGTGTGTGTGTGTGTGTGTGTGTGTGTGTGTGTGTGTGTTTACAGTGGACCACCTCAAAGCCAACATCCTGGAGTTGTTTCTGGCTGGGAGTGAGACCACCTCGAATACACTCCTGTGGGGCATCTACCTCCTGGCCACCAACCCAGAAGTACAGAGGAAGGTACAGGAGGAACTGGACAATGTAGTAGGTCGACAACACACACCAACACTCCAACATATTGATAGGTGAGGCTCCATGGTTCTGGCTCAATAATCCCTATATATACAAACTGAATATAATACCTTCTTCTCCCTCACCAGCCAACCCTTACAAGTAAACACAAATAGATTATGATAAATACCTTCTCCTACTCTCCCTCCTTCTCCTCTTTCTTTTCCTCCTTCTCTTCCTCCTTCTTCTTCTCCTTTTCCTCCTTCTTCTTCTCCTTCTCATCCTTCTTTTTCTTCTCCTCCTCCTCTTCCTCCTCCTCTTCCTTTTCATAACCACACCAACTAACTCTAAAAACAGACAAATGCACTGTAATGACAACACAACCTCCTCCCACCACCATCACCAGCCAACCCCTATACAAACTGGAGTGAAAATAATACCCAAATCCTTCTCACTATAGGAAACCCTTACAAACAAACACACTGAAACATAATAATTAGGAATGACAACACAACCTAACCTCCTCACCCTCTCATCAACATTACTATAACACAACCTAACCTCTCTTCCTCCTCCTCCTCCCCTTCAAACAAACAAACAAACAAACACACACATAATAAGTAAGTAATGCTAACACAACCTCCTCTCCTCCTCCTCCTCCTCCTTTTCCTCCAACCCGTCACAACAATAACATAATGAAAAGTAGAATATGATAAGGAACAATTGCAACTTGATTAATTAACCTCTCTTCTTCTTCCTCATTTTCCTCCCACCAGAAATTCCCTATACGAACTAGAGTATTCCAAAAGGTGTGTGTGTGTGTGTGTGTGTGTGTGTGTGTGTGTGTGTGTGTGTGTGTTGGTGGTGGATAGGGGGTACAACATTACTAAAGGTAATAATAATAATAATAATAATAATAATAATAATAATAATAATAATAAAGGGTTTATTGAACAGAGTGCAGCCCTGCAGGAGGCTGAAAATATACATATGTAATAAATGTACATAATGGATGAATAAAGTGAGATGTGTAATATATATACAAAGATGATACATGTACACACTGGATAATTACTTATTTATTATATTTACAATGGTGGCAATGGCACTATTTTTATATTTGTCTGTTGTTGTTTTAATGGGTTTCAGTTTATTGTAGTGACAGGTTGGCCATGGGGCTGCCCTAGATGGAGGGGGTAGGGTGGGGGGCAGGAGTGGACGGAGTCTGGGGTGGTGTATAAGTAACTTCTCACCAAAAGTCAGAAGGTCACGTTATAAGTATCTCTCTGTCAGTGAGGGCAGATTAAGACAGATTAACGCCTGGTCATATGTAGTGTAGGTGACCCCCAGTATAATTTTACATGCTCTCTTCTGTACCCTCTCCAGTCGGTGTTGTTGAGTGATGTTTATAGTGATGATGACCAGGCTGGAGATGCGTATGTAAGCTTGGGTAGGATGAAGGTACTGAAGTATATATGTCCCTCAGTTGTTGGTGTAGGTAAGGCAGCCAAGGACTTCATTGTTTTCAGCATGTAGAGTCTGTAGGTGGTTGCCTTGATGATGGTCAATTCCACATAAACTGGCTAAGAGAAGCTTCCATTTCCTGTCTCTAGTTTTGGTCACAGGTAAAACACAAGTGACATTAGAAGGATTAATACCTCCTAAGAGAGAGAGAGAGAGAGAGAATAAACTGTATCTCACACACACACATAATATAATATATATATATATAATTATAAGGTATGCGGTATATTTTTTAATGAAATATCGCATGAAGATATGTGTAACATGGTTTGACTCTTGTATAAGTAGAGCTGTATATGATTGATAACAAAGAGAAGGTGGGAATGTATGAAGGGATGGAGGTGTATGCATGGACCCATACTATATACCTCCATGGGTGTATGCCTCAATGAATGTATGAGTGGACAACCTGAACTGACAGATGCTAATTAAGTCAGGTGTAGGCCTATGCTTAGCGTCAGGTCAAGGTGGGTGGTGTTTTTGTCCTTATGATCTGGGAACATCCTTTCTTTGTTGATGCAAGTATAAAAATGAGAAGGAATATCGGTTCCTTCATTCTATCATTGGCTGCAAGAGAAGGTGGACAGACACAGACATTCATTTTCGTATTTCTCGCAGTGATGGCAGAAAATGTTCAGAGTGTGGGCTGGTGTGAGCATGGAGGTATAGTCAACCACAAGGAAACTGGCGGCTGTAGGTGTGGCAGCCGCCCCAAGCAGCCCTGCCACATCTGGTCTGTCAGAATGGGATTACCCAGGGCCCACAGGGCAGTAGATTAGCAGTCCTTCACCTGAATCTCCTCCCTCCCCCCCTTAGCTTACTCTTTCTTCATCTGTATTTTATGTGTCTGTTTGTCCCTCTGGATAGTAATGTCCCTCAGCATAGTGATGTGCTTCTGAATTATTATCCATTTTTTTATTATTTTTACGTCTTTAATATTTGTACATTTATTCATAATTTGTATATACCCCTTCCTTTTGCCTCCCTTGTGTGTGTGTGTGTGTGTGTTGGGTGGAGGAGAGGGAGGGCGCCGGGTAGGGTGAGGTCAGGACTCCGTTGAGGTAAGGATTAATGGCAGGTATAAGTAGTGAAGGGCTATGACTTGTGTGTGTGTGTGTGTGTGTGTGTGTGTGTGTGTGTGTGTATAGAAGGAAGACTTGATAGGATTTTGTATGTGGTGAACATTTTCTTCTGCAAAGTACGAATTTACGTAGAAAATGATTTCCTTCTCACGACTATGGAGCCAGTGTGGGTGGTGAGCAGGGGTATGTGTTCTTCCTTCCATTGTGGAGTCTAAAGGAGAAGTGACCTGACTGACCTCATTAATTTCCTGACCTCGCTCTCACCATTTAAAGACTATATTTATAGAATCAGTGCACCACTGTACGAAAACGTTGCCATTTTGGTGTGATTTTTGATAGAGTGATGTGGGTTGGAAACATGGAGGTATAATATAAAGGAGGCGGCATGAAGGTGAATAATCTACTGCCCTGGGCCCTGGGTAATCCCAATCTTACAGACCAGATGTGGCAGAGCTGCTTGGGACGGCTGCCACACCTACACCCGCCAGTTTCCTTGTGGTTGACTATAGTATACTACCTCCATGGGTGTGAGAGAGAAGAACACAGAAGATGGGGATGGAGGGAGGGAAACCACATACGCACAAAGAGAGAGAGAGAGAGAGAGAGAGAGAGAGAGAGAGAGAGAGATATTAGAGGGAGTAAGTGAGGTGAGGAAGAACAGAGAGGTTTGCATTATGGGGAGGGAGAGCAAACACACACACACACACACACACACAAGGAAGAAAGTCTGGTCTATCACAATTTCTATATTAAGTTTTATAAGTCGTGATAGAAGCTATTTTTAATGTCATATGACTGGTGTATTTTTAGTATTAGAACGTTTTACCATTTTGCGGTGGATTGTTGATATGCTGAGGTTTGCCAATCGACGTAATTACAACTCATTACAACATCTTCAAAATAAACCATATATGTACTGTATATGTGATTAATTAATACTGCGCCAGAAAGTATATCATTGGTGTATTTCAATATTAGATGATAGTCTCTCTCTCTCTCTCTCTCTCTCTCTCTCTCTCTCTCTCTCTCTCTCTCTTGAGGGGGTCGGTGTGGTGGTGTGTCAGTGAGGGGGTCGTTAATCATCAGCAGGAAACAGAGGGGGTCGGTCCCATTTTGGTACCCTGGGGAATAACACAGGTCAGATTTTGAAAAGTGGAGGTGTGTGTGTGTGTGTGTGTGTGTGTGTGTGTGTGTGTGTGTGTGTGTGTGTGTTGGTGGTGGTG
>JAWQEG010001138.1:0-28932 GCA_033782935.1 Petrolisthes cinctipes | reverse complement strand
GTAACACATACACACGCCTCTTCTTATAATACACACACAAACACCTCTTCTTATAACACGTAAACACACCTCTTCTCATAACACATACACACCTCTTCTTATAACACGTACACACACACACACACCTCGTCTTATAACACGTACACACACCTCTTATTATAACACATATACACACACACCTCTTCTCATAACACACACACACCTCTTCTTAACACACACACACACACCATCGTACCATAACGAAGGGAGCGGCCGTTCACCCCTCACCATCGTCCCCTCATCATTCACCTTCACTCCCTAACCACCTTCACTAGCGATTCAGGATCACACTTATTTTTCGTCCCCTCATCTTCTTCCTGTGGACTAACCTAACCATCAGCATCTTTCTTTCTTTATCCTCTCAGCATCTTCTCAAGCCACCAGAAGGAAGGTATATATAAGACAGGAGGGAATTTTATACGTAGTGACAAACAAGACTAACTAAGGAGTAGACATTTACAAGGTTTTATCAAGACACAAAGCATGATAGAAAACAAAACAAGTAGGCTAGGCTATCCCCAAACACAGACTAATAAGACAAGGGACAGGATAGAGAATAAATGAATGGGGCAAAACACAGTATACAACAAGAGGCAAGATACAGAATAAAATGTTGGGCAAGTTACAAAACAAGACAAACACAGAATAAGACAAGGGACAGGATAGAGTACAAATGAATGGGTCAAAACACAGAACACAACAACAAGAGGCAAGATATACAGAATAAAACGTTGGGCAAATAACCAAACAAGACATGGGGTATAAGGCAACGTGATGGGCCAAGGTAATGTGAGGTATAGAAGTGGGAACACTGGGTACAAGCAACCCACTCAACTCACTCACCCACTCCCATGATTCACTTGCCACAACTCCCACCATCCTGGCATAGAGTTTATACCCTCCCATCCAAACTAATAACCACGTTACGAAAGAATTTAAAGGAACGTATAGGTCAAAGACCCTCACATCAAAATAAATATACAAATAAATAAATAAATAAGAAAATCATACCTGGCTTGACTTCATTAATTTAAGGGGATATTTTTTTGTTCTCCAAACTATGCCATGAAACAGACAATCTTAACGTTACTTTAAGGGAGTAATTCACTTTTGTTACATTGGGGTGTCTTCATTCCTCCAAAGTATGCCAGGAAACAGGACCAGATGAACAAAAATAGTGGTGTTCTGTTACTTGGAATCGTTTGGAGGAATCAGTTGCTCTAGATTTACCAACACTGTACTTCCCCCTTACATAGGTATCCGTTCAGTGGCACAGTTTGAAGGAATCAGTAGCACTCCAAATCACAAAACAACAAGAGAATCTCCCTTAAAGGACTCATGAATATTTTAGTCTCGAACCATATAAAGACAGTGATCATTGGTGTACCGTACTGTGTGTGTGTGTGTGTGTGTGTGTGTCTGTGTGTGTGTGTGTGTGTGTGTGTGTGTGTGTGTGTGTGTGTATGTGTGTCTGTGTGTGTATGTGTATGTGTGTGTGTCTGTGTGTGTGTGCCAATTCCACAGTGGTTTGTTTTGGTTTGCAAGCATCCATAACGAAAGAAACTGAACTGTGTAAATGACTCGTAAGTGAATTATTTGATGCATTTGATGACCACTATGGAACTATGGTAATAATGGAACTAACTACCTGACAGATTTTGTAGATATGGATACTGAGTTTGTTGGATATGATTAATTAAGGGGATAGTATACGTTTGATATATTTGGATTGCCTCGAGTCCTCCAAAGTATGCCAGGAAACAGACCCAGATGAAAAAAAATAATGGTATCCTGATGCCTGGAATAGTTTGGAGGAATCATTTGCTCCGGATTTACTACCCAAAACAATGTGCTATGTATGTACAGTCACGAACACTAATAAGTATACAGCTTTGGTTGAAGCTTCGAACCGTCCAATTCACCAATAAATTAATTAGAATGGAGATCTTATTGTGTATTTATTTACTGTCTCTAGGTATTCGAAGCACACCTGAATACTTATTAGTGCTCGTGACTGTACCCCCTTAATTAAGACTGACAAGTGTGGTGTTGGGGAGGATCATAACAAACCAAAGCTACTGTGAAATCAGCCCTAAGTTAACCCCATAGGATAGAGACGTCACAGTAGATAGGCTACCTTCGATTTTACGGGCAGGTGATGTCTGTCCTAATTGGCATACCGTCTCTTCCTCACCTTGGCACGCACGGCTGGGGGGGGGGGGAGAAGAATGGGGGGAGAAGGGGAGGGGGGGAATGGGGGAAGAAGGGGGGAGAAGGGGAGGGGGAAGAAGGGGGGAGAAGGGGAGGGGGAAGGGGGGGGAGGAAGGGGAGGGGGAAGGGGGGGGAGGAAGGGGAGGGGGAAGGGGGGGGAGGAAGGGGGGGGAGGAAGGGGAGGGGGGAAGGGGGGGAAAGGGAGGGGAAAGGGGAAAGGGAGGGGAAGGGGGAAAGGGAGGGGAAGGGGGGAAGGGGCGGGAAGGGGGTGGAAAAGGGGAGGGGGAGAAGGGGGGGGGAAGGCATTGAGTACTTCAGGTGGCGTCATTCTGTCATAACTTCTCATTACGGTATGTTATTACGTTATTCATAAGGTCAGCAAGTAACTTTTCTATATGGTACTATTACATTATAATCACACAGAATTGCTCGTAAGAAATTGTAAAAGATAACACTACGAGAAAAAAAATAGACTTATAGAGATATTTTTAACACTACCTAAAGTTGTATTGACATAAAATCGTCTGAAGTTAGTCAGTGCCCCTACTCGAATACTGAGGTAGGCTAGTTTGTTTTTGTTTAGGCAAGAAAGTTTGGAGGAATCGGTATATACCCCTCAAATTCACACCAAAACAAATATATTAGCTAGGCTATTCCCCTTAAGGACCCTGTGATCGTGTATGAGAATAGGAGGCTCTTGATTCCTCCTGATTCCACCACGAAACACACTTCTAACATATATATACAGTAGGTGGTGTTTCGTGGCAATATTTGAAGGACTCACGTACCTCCAAATTTTCGGACTACGCCACAGGGTCCCTTAAGGCTACCTCAGTGGGTAGTGGGTGCAGCGAGGGGGTGAGGTTGGACATTTAGGTTTGTGGGTCGTTGAGGGAGAGATGGAAACTTGTTGTGATATCTTGTGTTGACGTGGTAGGCTAAATAAGGGATACTGTATATTTACCTTGTGCTTTATTCAGGCCTTTTGAAAGTGTTACTTCTTTTACTACTACCATCACTACCACAACAACGACTACTACTACCAATACCACTACTACTACTACTTCTATAATTACTTCCACTACTACTACTACTACTACTACTACTAATAATAATAATAATAAAAACAACCAGAATAACAACAACAACATATCTTTTAGCAATGATGCAACCCTATGCAGTGACGTTCATAGCCAATTATTATTCTTAAGTGCCCTGGCCAAGATAAGGTGTACACTGGAGGGGACAGGTGGTGGGGAAGGAGGGACAGGTGGTGGGAAGGAGGGACAGGTGATGGCGAGGGGGGACAGGTGGTGGGGAAGGAGGGATAGGTGGTGGGGAAGGAGGGACAGGTGATGGGGAAGGAGAGACAGGTGGTGGGGAAGGAGGGACAGGTGGTGGGGAAGGAGGGACAGGTGGTGGGGAAGGAGGGACAGGTGGTGGGGAAGGAGGGACAGGTGGTGGGGAAGGAGGGACAGGTGGTGGGGAAGGAGGGACAGGTGGTGGGGAAGGAGAGACAGGTGGTGGGGAAGGAGAGACAGGTGGTGGGGAGGAAGGACAGGTGGAGGAAACAGATGGTAGGAAGGAGGGACAGGTAGTGGAGAGGAGGGACAGGGGGAGACAGATGGTGAGAAGGGACAGGGGGAGACAGATGGTGGTGAAGGACGGGCAGGTGGAGGAGGGGCAGGTGGTGGGGAAAGAGGGGCAGGGGGAAGAGGGGCAGGGGGGAGAGGGACATGGGGAGGGGCAGGAATAAGAGGGACAGTTGGTAGTGGGGAGGAAGGACAGGTGGAAGAGAGTCACGTGGAGTAGAAGGGGAGGGGAGTCAGGGTCAGGGAAAACTCAGTCAGGCATTTACAACGAGCAATATTTTATTTATGGGGTCGCTAATAATAGAGTCGAATATTTGGAAGGGTTCGTCATGACTCCTAACTAGGCTAAAAACAAAATAAGGTAATAGTAGGCTACTATGTTTAATTAATTTTCCTGGCATAGTTTGGAGATTTCAATACAGTAGTCCTCCAGTTCGATCCCAACAGACTGAATTATTCCTTTACCATCTACTTAACTATCTATTGATCCAAGTATCAGGTTAAAAGGTGAAAGGGTGGGTAGGTGGTGGGTAAGGAGGGATAAATGACAAGAGACAAAAGTTATGAACATGACACACACCCACACACACATCATTATAATTCTGGACATGTTGAGAGAGAGAGAGAGAGAGAGAGAGAGAGAGAGAGAGAGAGAGAGAGGAGGGGGGAAACAAACCCACACATCATAATTAGAGAGAGAGAAAGAGAGAGAGAGAGAGGGGGGAGAGATAAACTCACACATCATAATCATTCGGCATATGAGAGAGAGAGAGAGAGAGAGAGAGAGAGAGAGAGAGAGAGAGAGAGAAGACAAACCCACACATCATAATAATTCGACATAGGAGAGAGAGAGAGAGAGAGAGAGAGAGGGGGGGGGGGGGAGAGATCATAATAATTCGACATAGGAGAGAGAGAGAGGATAAAGAGAGCTAGACACATGTTGGCTCAGTAAGAGAGAGCATTGATCTGAGGCAGGCATAGCTTAGCTTAGCTCACCTACAGTACAGTGACAACCACGCACCACTCAGCTCAAGAGGTGCCAAGGTCACTGTGCCACCAACCAACCCATACATACATACATACATAATCATACACATTGTCATACACATAGCTACCAGTGCATAATAATAACATTAATAATAATAATAATCATAATACATGGCAACCAACCCATACATACATACATACCACAAGATAATAATAATACATGTCAACCAACAATCATACAGTACAGCAATGCCACAAGGAACAACTATACAAACCAACGAGACATAACTATACATATGCATATTATATACAGAACAAAAAAGTACCCATTTACGCACCACTAATGCAAAATAAATAATACAGGGTTAACCATGCCATACAGTATACTATGGTACTACGAGGAACTATACAAAGCATCAATACATACAAGCCTGATACATACACATAGCCATACAGTAAGTACCCATTCAGTACCACCAGTGTAGAATACAGGGTTACCATGTCATACACTATATAGGTAAGTTGTTAAAGAAGGCTATGTACAGTACAGTAGTGTTGACCTTCGTGATAATTAAATATAATAATGGTGGAAACGGAGGTGGTATGATTAGCCTCTCACTTTATCCCATCACTGTTATCACCACCACGCCCACATAGGCTACATCTCTCTATCTCTCTCATCACCACACCACATACAGTACATACATCTCTCTCTCTCTCTCTCTCTCTCATCACCACCACAGACACACACACACACATTTCTCCCTCCCTCTCTCTCTCTCTCTTCCTCTCCCTCTCTCCATGGTGAAATATGTATAAAATAACACTGGTATGGAGTACAGCCTTGGTAAGTAGCCTAGCCTACTAGTCGACCCTGGTTTTGTTACTATTATTACTCTGCTACTAACAGAGAATGCCACGAGAGTACGGTATGCAGGGGAAGGGGTGGGTGGATAGGGTGAGGGGGGAAGGGGTGGGTGGATAGGGTGAGGGGGGAAGGGGTGGGTGGATAGGGTGAGGACAGGGAGAGAGAGAAGGGGGAGGACAGGGAGAGAGAGAAGGGGGAGGATTGGGAGAGAGAAGGGGAGGACAGGGAGAAAGAAGGGGGAGGACAGGGAGAGAGAAGGGGGAGGATAGGGAGAGAAAGAAGGGGAAAGACGGGAGGGAGAGAGAAGTAGTAACATTGGGTAAAGAAAGAAGGAAGGAAGAGTGTGGAAGAACAGAGAAAGAATGAAGTTATAGACAAGGGATGATAAAATGGACAGATGGGGAGGAAGGTCAGGAGAAAGATGGTTATATGCAGTGCCGGCAGGAGGGGGAGGGGACAAGAAGCAGGTTCGGGAGGGTTGGGGCGAGAGCTGTAGGGAAGGGAGGCTCTGGGGGAGGGAGGAAGAATCAGCTGATATGAGAGTTGCCAGACACTTCCTTCCCAACAAAACAAACGCGTGGTTCCAGATTTGCAAGGTTTTGGGTCACTCTATCCGATTTGGGACTTGGGAAACGTGTATTTAAGGATTAAGGGGGGGATTATCTCTTTTCCAAACTATACCCAGGAAACATCACAACCTCAATGTTACTATATACAATATATATAAAAATTAGGGATGTATGATTTCGTGTCATAGTTTGAAGGTTTCGCTAGCCCTCCTATCTCGAGAATGTCGCCTTAAATTCATTATTCTCATAGTCTGTGCTTCATCATTTCATTTCCCACCGTACTTCTTAATTTTTTTTAGGTGTTGCTATTCTTGTTCTTGTTGTTGTTGCAAGTATACAACAGGTTAAATTATATAGCTAAAGGGCACAAACACAAATACACGCTCCTTTAAAACACACACAAACACATACTCCTTTAAAACACACATACACAAACACACACTCCTTTAAAACACACAAACATACACTCCTTTAAAACACAAACACACACTCTTTTAAAACACACACACACAACATCCGGCAACACAGTGCTCTGAAGACACGCCTCGCCTGCATTGGCTAGGCAACTTCAAACACTATGTATGTACAGTTCCAATCAGTTCCGCGTCACACTCCAAACATACGGTAAAACTACAGTATAGAGACGGTGAGCGATGACTTCTGAAACAACACACCGCATGACTTAACGGTTGACTCTTCTATTGGTAAAGTGGAAGGCTATTGATTCCTCCAAAACCATGCCACGACAAAAGCAGATCTCCTATTAGCACCATTTGAGGCAGAAAAGGAAAGAGAGAATATGAGGAAAGAGCAGAACAGAGAAAACTTGATAAAGAAAAAATGGAACATGAAAAAGAACAGGGCATCTGTTTTCTGGTACCGTACAGGTTGTGTTAGGAGGAATCAAAGACCTTCCAAATCGCCAACAAAAGAATCTCCCCATAACTGGTAATAATAGCCTACTGTTGTTTTGTACTCTCCAACATGTTACAATCACGTGTCGAAAATATTGAATCCCTCTAGGAAAACTATCTATATTGTAATTTATATATAATTATACAGGAGGTTAAGTTTTTGTTTGGATGTTCACTAAAGCGTAATGGTGAGTGAGTTTCTATTTTATATTCCACCCTGAATCTATACTACCTTTATTTCCTCCTCTCTCTGTTGGTTTTCGATTTCTTTCGGTTTTTTTAATTTTTTTATTATGACTGGACTGTGGGGTTTTAATTTATTTTTAAACCCTTGCTACTTGGCAATAGTTAAAGACTGTTTATTTAAGTATACGCCTACACACACACACACACAAAATATAAAAAAACATTCTCTCTCTCTCTCTCCTACCCTTGTGGAGTCCTTTGCTGTCAATATACAACCCACTTCATCTACAGAACATCATCTCTCCCCCTCCCTTCACCTCCACACACTTGTCACTTGTCCATCTGTCCGTCATCTGTCTGTCCATCCCATCCTTTATCCTGTCCACTCACCATGTATAAAAAAAAAAAAACACTACTACTCTATTCACTCCAATGTCATGTTTTCTTCATCATCACTATCCTCTTTACCATTTACATCACCATTTTCGTCAATGTTATCATCATTACTAAAATCACAGATGTAGTCGTGAAAGTGGTTGTCTAATCATCACCATCATCATCACATTCAATATAATCAATCATCAATATTATAATAATCATCGTTGTAGTCGTCATAGTGGTTGGTTGTCTTAATCATCATCATCATCATTATCACATTCAATAAATCAATCATCAATATTATAATAATCAACGTTGTTTTAATCATCATCATCACATTCAATATAATCAATCATCAATATCATCATAATCAACGTTGTAGTGGTCATAGTGGTTGGTCGTCTTAATCAACATCATCATCATCATCATCAACACTATCACTTTCACTCTTCCACCATCTTCAACTGTCCACCCCTTGCAACGGTCTACTAACGCCCTCACTCTCACCTACCTCATTAACCCACCTTCGTCTACGATACTTTCCCTCACCTTTACATCCAATTTTTCACTTGACTATTCCACCTCAACTCACCTATTCATTCCACCCTCATTTAGACACACCTGTAATCCCTCCCTCCCTCCCTCACTCTTGCACCACATCCCCCCCCCCTCACCCAAGCACCACCTGTGGTTCATTTGCTGTTTACACATTCCTCCTTTCCTTTCCTACTCTGTTCACCCCTTCACTGAGATCTACCAAACAAACAATGCCCTCTTGCAACATAGTACCACAATGCTTTACGTAAATAATAGATGCACCACACCGCTACGTGCTACACAACAGACGGTACTAACACGACTAGGCCTACCGGTACCGTAAACGCCACATGTGCAATCTCTACAGCACAACACAACAAATAGCTTTACATTTACTGTAGTTGTTTATCCATTCATTATCAACATGTTCAGGGCCTCTTATATACCGTTTAGTGCCACTTGTCACCACCGCAATACTTCAGTAACTTTAAGGGTATAGCCTATAGTAACACATTAACAGACACCCATATAAACTGGGCTCCAATCTTTAAACAAATAACATCGAATTCACACAACAGCTTGAGTAGGCTACACGTGTCACATTATCCCTCTCACGCATGGTACACTCTCATATATGGATATTAGGCTAGTTCATCAAACACGCCAATTTTATGCAAGTGGAGCCTAATTCTCAAGTAGGTACTCTGAACATAGACAAACACATCGCTCCCACTGCTACACTTCCTGGATTAGGATACTTCAATACCGGTACCAAGCAATAGATTACCGTATAGCTACTGACACCCCGAACCAATACAAAAGTTCAATGAGATTTAACAAACAGGTGAGTTTACCGTAGACGAGAGGGTCACTTAGTAGGCCTCAGACACACAGCATTAATAAGGTAGTAGGCCTATTTTCTTGGCGGTGACATGAAGGGCTAATAATTCCTCCGAACTAGGCCTATGCCACGAAACAAACATGCTCAGGATAATACGAGTAAGGGATTTGTTGTGTAGTAATTGGAGGAATCAGTAGCCTTTTAATTACCATACCAAGGAACATATATCACCACCTTCAACTTCCACGACACCACGCAACACCTACACTCCACTCCACCACAACTACACTACTCTCCACCACAGCCACACTCCACCATGCCACAACAGAGCAAACTTGGCTCCACAACTGAACGATACTGTCGACTAAAGGTACAGGTTACCGCAGCCAACCTTCCCTCCCCACACACACACCAGCACTAAGGTACAACTACACTCCCTCCCACTCTAGCCTACCCCACTATACGGTGTTTCCTCCCCAGGCCACCCACTTACCCCCCTTCCACTGTACCATCTGCCCCCTCCTGCTACTGCTACTGCTACTACTACTTCTACTACCTTCTCTCTACTACTACTATCATGTCTCTACTCTACTAGGCTACTATCAATAATAATAAGGAGGTTTGGTAATGTGTACCGTACTAGCCTAATGTAATACTAGGCAAAATATCAATCTTCATGAATCAACTGTTGCCGTACAAAATAATGGCTAAAGTTAAGTGTATGTACAGTAAATATACTAACTATAGACCTATTCAGTTATGGTATATAATTACTAGCTAGCTTATGTGCATCTGTAAACTGACCCTACAAAACTGGCTGCCGAAATATAAACATCAATAATTATAATATTATATAGCCTACACAAAATTATACATTACATTTCAGGAGTCTTGTTCTACAGGATTATGGTGATTTATAATTTACTTTTAGTTTACTGTAGGCTATGCAAAGTAAAAATATATAGGCCATATAGTCGAGCCTAAACGTGTCATTCGTCAACTCAGGACCAATAAATAATACTATTCACCTTTAACCAACAACGAGTACATTTGCCGTAGCCAGTACAATTGTCTTGCGTTTTGCTTACCACATGATTTCATTAACATCTGCCCAGAAAGGGAGGCCAATCTATGGTTTCACTAAGAGCAAGACATCCGGGTCACCTGAGTAGGATAGCCTAGCCGAATGAATTAATGGGCCCCTGTGATCGTGTATAGGCGACTTCTGATTGCTCCTGACTATACCATGATACAATCTCCTTCAATATAGGTGGTGTTTCGTGGCTATATTTGAAGGACTAGGGCCTAACTAACCATCAATTTTCCGACTATATCACGGGGCCCTTAAAAGAAGCTAGCTATATAGGCCTAATATGTGTATCCAGCACAAGGGGTGGTGGTAAGGAATGAAGGAATGACTTGAGGGGGGTCATCTGTTTGTGTGCTAACTGGAGAGCTACTGTACTGTACTTATAGGTTAAGGGGGAAGTTTTGTGTTGGTAAATCTGGAGCAACTGAATCCTCCAAACTATTCCAAGCAACAGAAAGAAAGAAAGAGTTATTACGAAGAACCAACAAGAGACTATTACTAATATAAACCCTCTAAAGAAATACATTATGATTGGACTCCACATGTGTGTCGTAAACTGAGAGTGTATTGCTAAAACATGGCAAAATAGGCTACCAATAAGGATAGAGAGTGAGTGGTGAGTCAGAGTGGCGAGCAGTGTGACTCAGACAGGTGGTATGATTAAGGTGTGTGCATGTGCGTGTGTAAGGTGCGTAAGGTGTGTGGTGGTGTGACTGAGGTAGTTTGGTATGTGTGTGTGTGTGTGTGTGTGGTGTGACAGAGGTAGTTGGGTGGTGTGTGTGTGTGTGTGGTGTGACAGAGGTAGCTGGGTGGTGTGTGTGTGTGTGTGTGTGTGTGTGATGTGACAGAGGTAGTTTGGTGGTGTGTGTATAATGAAAGAGGCAGGTGGCATGGATGAAGCAGGTGGTGTAGGCGACAGATGTCACTAAACTTGACACGACAACTGTGCACAAAACAGATGTCAAGATAAAAATAAAAAGGTCACAGCTTTTAGAGAGAGAGAGAGAGAGAGAGAGAGAGAGAGAGAGAGAGAGAGAGAGAGAGAGAGAGAGAGAGAGAGAGAGAGAGAGGTCAGAAGCTATAAACAACACGAATCCTAAATCACCACACATGTCCCCTCTTTACACACATGCACCTCATCTATACTATATACCCACTTCACCACCACACCTACACACCTCACAACACACCCTCCCCAACTCCCTACCACAACACATGCAATACAACCTCAAATACTGGGTAAATTGAAGGGCAGGTGGCACCATGATAAAGATGGGGTGGTGGGGAAGGGGGAAGGAATAGGCACAGAGGTATGGTAGGTGGGTTGGTGGGTGGGTGGGTAGGGGAGTAGTAGGGAGGGGCAGGAATAGGCACAGGGGTAGGGTCTTAGATAGGTGGATAAGTAGGTGGGTGGGTGGATGGGTGGTGAGTAGGTATCTGGGTGGGTGGATGGGTGGTGAGTAGGTATCTTAGTGGGTGGGTGGGTGGATGGTGAGTAGGTATCTGGGTGGGTGGGTGGGTGGATGGTGAGTAGGTATCTGGGTGGGTGGGTGGGTGGATGGTGAGTAGGTATCTGGGTGGGTGGGTGGGTGGTGAGTAGGTATCTGGGTTGGTGGGTGGGTGGGCACGTGGGGTAGGAAGGGAGGTGATATTCTGGTTGGGTCAAGGGACGAGAGTGTTGTTGTGGGCACTGGCTAGATAAGGGCATTGACCCCACCACCCCACACACCTGTTGTTTTTGTTGTTCTCCACCTGTTTGTTGTAACTTGCAGGGTAAACAAATATCCAGGTTGGTTGTCCCACATTCAGCCTCTCATCCCTCACTCACCTATACATCTGTCACCACTAACACCTGTTCTGCACACCACCTCCCTAACATCTGGTATCAACCGTCCCTCACATCTGTCTATCTTACCTTACACCCTTTACATAGCACGTGTCCTAACTCAAATCTGTCTTCTTCACACGTGTTTATATGTCCCGTACATCTGCCCTGCCTCACATCATCCTTAACTAACACCTAGGCTATCCATCGCACCTGTCACAGCTCACACCTGCAACACTGAGGCCAGCACAGTGGAGGAGTGCGCGTCTACAGTTTCTGTACTCCAGCGTTCGGTCCTTGCTCGGGACACACTGTAAAAATCTCTCACTGATGTCAGAGGTTACCACTCCTGTAAGCAAGGGGTGTGGGGTTTGAGTCGGCTGTCTGAGGTCTTCCTGCTTAGTCCTACGCACTTGGGAGGTGAGGTTTCTGGGCCACTCATCATCTGTAATGTGTGCTATAGTTGTGTTTCATACAGTCTTGTGTGTGCTTCACTTTGTTCCATTGACTGCCACTCATTAGCGCCTTTAAACCATATATTGTGGGTCAACCGGAAGGGCAGTGATTCCTCTTAAAAAAAAAAAAAAAACCTTCTCATATCCTGCGGCACATTATTATTCTTATTCTCAATTGTATGGTTCTTTTCGTCCCTTTGCCTCCTACTGCTTCCCATCTGTTCTCTCTCCTTTCATATTCCTCTTTTCCTTCCCCACACAATTTTAAGTTTTCCTTCATTACTCTCTTTCAATGAAATACAAATACAGGTCAACATCCACAGGGTTTGTTTAGCAAATTCTCTCTCTCTCTCTCTCTCTCATAAAAGAGTGCTAGAGAATGTCACCCTCCCTTTCAGAATCCCAGGAAAAGTACCACTACCGTACCATGCAAGAGTAAATGAAAAATGTTAAATGTCACCTTTTTTTTTCTGTTACTGGGGTAGCCTAGCCTAGCCTACTTCCCGTGCATGGCTTCAGTCAACACCCCACCCCCGTTACTACACCACCTCTATTAGGCTACACTCACGCTGGTTGTATCGATCAACACCGCAGCTAAGGTAGTGTACAAGTACCGCAGTATTCCAGTGTATCGACGACCCACCTTACTTAAAGTACCGGTACACTAACAATATAAATCACACTGTTAATAGGCTAGGATCTGTGGATATGTTTCTGCTACCCATCAGTCTTAACACTGCATAAATAAACATGGCTTGAATCTGTGTATGTTCCTTGACTATATATCTGTTATTATAAGCTTAATCAAGTGTTAGCCTATAACTAAATATAAAAAAAGGCTTTAACCAAATGATTGATCAATAAATGCCTAGGCCTTGTTACATTCAGTCACATGCCACCACGCTACTGTATATTAACTGCTCCATTAAAAAAACATTGCACCAATATGCACGAATCAACACAATTAAGTTACCCAACCCCATAGGTCACTTAACAATATTTCCGGCAACACTGTACCAGTACTAACAACTCTGTAGCCTACACCATCAACGAGAAAGTTAAAAAAAAAAAAAAAAGTTACAAAGAAAATGGAATAGGATGGTCTAATGGAAAGGGAATCTGAGGAGGGTTAGAGAAAGAGGAGGAGGAGGATAGAGAGCAAGAGGAGGAGGAGGATAGAGAGCAAGAGGAGGAGGAGGATAGAGAGCAAGAGGAGGAGGAGGATAGAGAGCAAGAGGAGGAGGAGGATAGAGAGAGAAAGAGGTGGAGGAGGGTGTAGAGAAAGAGGAGGATAGAGAGAGAAAGGAGGAGGAGGAGGAAGAGAGAAAGAGGCGGAGGAGGATAGAGAGAGAGAGGCGGAGGAGGATAGAGAGAGATAGGTGGAGGAGGAGAAACAGATGGAGGAATGAGAGAAAGAGAAAAGGGAGGAGAAAGAGGAGGGTGGCATGACCTCTCCCCACATCGTCACTCTCGACTTTCCAAACATTATTTCCTCTCATGAGCAACAGTATACATACATATGAATGTACCCACCCCAGCAGCCACCACTCACTGTTGCCAAACCACCACGACTCTCTCTCTCTCTCTCTCTCAGTAACACACACACACACACACAAAGCATTTCAGTGGTCCACCTTGGCACCTGTTCTGCCTGGATCCACACCACCACACCTGTCATGACTCACACTGGTGCCTCTGTTTGCACACCTGTTTTACGTGCGTGAGGAGGGTGTGGCAGGCATGTAGACACAGCTGCGAGAGTTAGTAGTGGTGGTGGTGGGACAGATGGTGGTTGTGGTGGTGGTGGTGGTGGTAGTAGTAGTGGTGGTGGTGGTAGTGGTGGTGGTGATGGTGGTGGTGATAAAATAAGTGGTGGTGGTGGTAGGACAGATGGTGGTGATGGTAGATGGTAGTGGTGATATAATAAGTGGTGGTAGTAGTAGTGGTAGGACAGGTGGTAAGTGGAAAGATGGTAAGTAAGGGTAGATGGTGAAGATGGTGACACAGGAACAGATAATAGAGCCTAATTACCATAACTAGGCCTTTGTTTGTAGGAAAGGAAGCTAAGGGGATAGATAGCCTACCATACCAACCTACACCACGCTACAGCACGTCACAACACAATACTTCATAACCCAACCTACGTCACAACACAACCTAACCCAACACGTGTCTCTGAGGAATTACTGCGGGCCCACCTTTTTGGCTTCAGTACAACATTGCAATGCCTGGCCTGCACTGTTGTTAGGGTTGTGGTGTCCGCTGTAAATTCCAATCCTTTCAGTTGAATAATAATTAATTAAAGTATGGTACTGCCAATAAGGATCACTGCAAGAGAGGAGCACCAGTAGTCTAGTGGCTAAGACACTAGCCTGTTCAGCGAGAGAATGTTCAATTTCTATCATAATTTAAAGTAGAATACACTTAATGAGTTGTATCTATTACTGTTAGTCAATCTAGCTTACTCAAAATATCTATGTACAGTACCTATCTATCCACAAAGGTTACACAAATTATATATAGTGGAAAAAGCAAGTTACCGATTCGATAATAAACTACATATCCCCGCCGAAGTCAAAACACACGATAGATAGCCTAGCCTACTGTACGGTATACTGTATAGAAAGAGGAAACTGTCCAAATATATACAAAGTTGACAACAAACAAACAACAAACAAAACTTCTGTCCCACTCTATCCCAAAACTCAGGCAATGAAAGAGGTAGAATGTTAGCCTATGCAGAATGTTGTAGCGACGAACACATTCATCATTTTATATTTATTCGTGTGTTTGAAAATTGACCCACGGGTACTTTTTATTATGTTCAACTTTTAAACACGAAATAAAGTGTACACAACAAAGGCTACCGGACCAAAAGAGAATGACGTGAACTTTTGCATTCAATTACAGTAATATAAATCAGAGGTAGCAACCCACACCGCCAGAAGAGAGAGAAAAAAAATAAACGAAAATGAGGCATGCAGGCCAAAAAAATGAATGAGGGAAAGGGCAAGGTCATACCCTTGGGGAAATTACTAGGTACAGTCGGGGTCGAAAATCCACGTAATATATTGACAGCTTCCCTCTGTTCCTTAGCTGATAAACTTTCCAATAACTAGGTTAAGTACCATCTTTTAATTTACTACAAACAGCTACGCACTACTTAAACCATAATACCATATGTGAACGTGAAAACATTAGACTGCATATTGTTTGAGTTACCCATATATGGATGAATATTTTTGTCCCCGACTGCACAACAACGCTAGATTATTGTAAAGGCAGGGAGGGGCACGCTAGGCTAGGCTATACGAGAGGAATATGAGTAGGCTACCGATAATCTTGATGTACAGTGTACATTATAAGCTTTTTTTTTTTTTTTTTTTTTTTTTTTTATCCTGGCGAAAATGAAACGTATATATGTGTTATAATTACCCTCGCAATGAACTGTCCTGTACATTATAATAGGCTAGTCACTGTACAATTTACCATCATTAATGCGTTTGGAATGCTTAAGTTAAGCTACAATACATTTTACAAACCCTTGAGCACAACATAAATAAAATAAAACACACTGACTGACCCACCCACACATTCATGCCTCCCACGCTCCACCTTCTCTAGACTGTCACTCCAAATTAGGCTAAGACAATCGGCCTACAAATACTGTCTCCACTCAGTCGGTAGCCTAATGTTGAGTCTGTGACCTTCTTAATTATAGTGGGCTTGATGCATCTATTTACAAGTTCACTGCTCTCTCTCTCTCTCTCTCTCTCTCTCTCTCTCTCTCTCTACACACAGTCGCGTCCCTTCCTCATCTCTCTCTCTCTCTCTCTCTCCACATGTTCCTTCCTCATTTCTCTAAAACATTCAGCCATTCATTCATGCCTTGTTTTCCTGACTTGATCATAACCTCCTTTCTCAAACTTTTTCTCGTCCCAACTTCTGCTCCCGACATCTCTCTTCTCTCTATGTATTTACTTTTCCTCTCATTTTTTCTCTTCCTACACATTTCACTTCCCACCTTTACATCAATTTATTTTTACCATCTCCTTCCACATCCAACCATCCTTTCCCTTCCCACACCAATCCCTCCCTTCCCTTTCCATTAATTAATCAAACATTTTATTCTCACCTTTACACCAAGTATATATTTCTCTCCAACTCCTTTCACACCCTTCCATTCCTTCTGAAATAAACTCTTCTCTTCCTTCCACCCTTTCCATCACACTTTTTAATACCGGTTGACCTTAAAGCCGCCAGGTTCAAAAGCATCTTGACCCCTGACCTCCCGCCGGCTTTTCTGTTTCTAAAGACTACAACTGAGAGAGAGAGAGAGAGAGAGAGAGAGAGAGAGAGAGAGAGAGAGAGAGAGAGAGAGAGAGAGAGAGAGAGAGAGAGATTACGGTCGGCACCATATCAACAGGAAATGCGCTTGGTGGAAAACACACAGATAACTACAGGATTACCTTTAACACACACACACACACACTGAACAGGCACACTCGACGTCAAGCACAGAGAAAAACAATAAAAGCATCAGACAAACTGATATCATAACTAATTAGCCTCAGTATAAGAGAGCAATTATAATTATCAACTACTGTACCAGGAAATATTACATACCGAATACAAGTACCCGGTAACTACACATAAAATACTAACTGATTGCTTGTGTGAACGTGACTGACTGACTGACGTCATGACTGACAGATTGATTGTGAGGGCTTGACTGATTGACTGACTGATTGTGAGGACTTGACTGACTGATTGACTGTGATGACGAGACTAGTCGACTGATTGAGTGGCCTTGACTGACTGACTGATTGATTGAGTGGCCTTGACTGACTGACTGAGTAGTCTATTCATTCTGCCCCCGACTGTAGCCTAGCCTACCCGCCCACCCTTCCCACCCAGCGAACCCTTACGTAACTTAGTAGGGGTACACGACCGACCTCTCCTTCTCTGACGCAGGAAAGAGAGAGCAAGAGAAGAGAGAGAGAGAGAGAGGGAGGGACTGGCGAGAGAGAGAGAGGGACTGGCGAGAGAAAGAGAGGGACTGGCGAGAGAAAGAGAGGGACTGTGGAAAGAAAGGGATGGACGGTGGAGAGAAAGGGAGGGATTGTGGAGAGAAAACTGAAAGCAGAATCTGACTATTAGAGAAAAGAAAGGAACATATTAAAGATCGATAAATTGTTAAAAGACCTGAAAGAAAACCAGATAAAGGACACAGATAATGAGGAGGAAAAGAAGGGGAAATAAATACCATATACAGAAAGCCTTAATATATACAACACCTGAGTTTCTATTGGCTAACGAAAGCTCACAATGCCTCATATATCCATGGACGATGTTACCTGAAACTGAAATCTTCTCTAAAACAAATTATATAAACAACTGTCAAGGGTGAGGGGAAAAAAGAAATGGTGACAAGAAAATGAAGTAAAGATAAAGTGTAGTGGAGTGCGACGGACAGGAAAGGAGTAAAAGGATGGTGGAGTAATGAAGGTGGGAGGATGGTGAAGCGCAAAAAAAAAGTGAGGGTGATGACCAGAAAAAGGCAGGAAGGCAGGCAGGCAAGCAACTGACAACAACATGGCTTTATATGGAAGGAGATCCGGGCACATCTGACTAAGCTATATAAGAAAAATTTTATGCAGAAAGCAAGGAGTTATATAGTGTGGGTTTCGATTCCCTAGTGGAGTGGAGTGAATGAATATCGTTGGTTACTCTATCCTATAGTTTAATATTTGAGACAGAAAAATTTTACTGTTTACACAGAGGAAAGAAAACGACCACTAAAAATGTACCCTTACCTAAGTTTATATAAATGCCTTCAAGTATAGTAGTTAAGTAATAGTACCGGTGACTGTAACCCTACCTAGCCTAGCCAACAGGAAATATGCCGTACTCACTCACTCACTCTCTCTCTCTCTCTCTCTGGCGTTGAACTACTCGTACGATGGTAGAAAAAATGGGAAGTATGCTCAATTCCCTCTACAACAGAAAAACATTATACACCATACTGCCTTTAACCCCAGAAACTATACCCAAAACATCATCAAGTGAGGAGTTCACGAATAGCCTATAAATAGGATGGGAATGTAAAGTACCGGTATAAAATTTCCATTTCGTACGTACAGTGGAGATCAAAGGAGGGAAGGATGCGTAAGGTGAGGGACAGGAAACTGATGGAAGGGACAGAGAGGGAGTGCGGGAGGAAGGAAGTGAAGCAGGGAGGGTAAGAGGAAATGAGGTAAGGAGAGAGGAGGGACGCAGGTCTGGAAGGAGGAAGATATATAATACATCAACAAGGGACGTGTAATATGCTTTCACGTTTCACCATTCGCCATCCTCAGAAAATATACCAAGAGGGGAAAAGTCAATAAATACATATCCAATATCAGTTCCATGTAGGTATAATATTTCCCCAACTTTTCGTCTGTTTACCACGCATTACAAGGATGGGAGAAAGGCAAGGCTAGGGGCGAGGGACTAGGCTATAAGCTAGGCTATAACTATTATGTAACCCCGTTCTGAGTAGAAAATAAGGATTGGTTATATAAGGTACCGTACTAGAAAGAGGGACCCAACGACTCCCAGAGTGTCATCTGTCACAGTCATTTGTTCCGGCTTGCGCAAAAACGTTTGGCACAGAGTACAGGGTCAAACTATGAGCTACCTAGCAACCGAGAATGTTTTGTAGAGTCACGGGGTACAGTACTAGTTTTTATGCATACTTCATCTACAGAATCAAATACTAAAGACGAATAATTAATAAGTACTGTACGTGAGGTTATGCAATGATGCATAAATATTTTACCATATATAACGTCACAACTTCAAAATAACATTAGTATTAGAATCTATATATTTATACCTGATATAAGGCTACATTGAATGTTAATGTTATTTAAACATACTTCACAAAGTTCAGTATTTGAACATTATAGGACTTTTAACTAGTTCATCTGCTTTGCTGTTTGTATCTTAATGCAAACCATGGGTAGGCTAACCTAGCAACCACATCCAAATGCAGGTAATTGGAGTTACACAACACGTCCTTATATCACCCACCCATCCATAACAAGTAGCCTAGTCCCTCCCTCCTTGTATCGGACTTCCTTTGTTTTCCCCGTACCATATCCTTCCTAACCCACACCTACATACCTACCTACCTACCTTCTGCTGCTACCAAGAGAATACGTTCAGGCTAAGTCCACACAAAGAAAAATCGACCACTTTGAGGTACAGCTGTACCTTATCAACCAACCAAAATATGGAAACTAACTTTAGCCAAACCTTAACATTATAAATATTTACTATAATTACATTGTCATTCTTTGTTGTGTAGATGTAATGGATATAGCCTACACTTTTCAACTAATACGTCTATTGAACTAATGTCAATGTATTTACTACTTATCCATCAAGCCATTATCACTTCCATACATCATACAATAAGATGTTAAGAGATAAAATAATACTTTGCAAATAACCTAAGCACAACACCAACACGTTACCACAACACCTCCACAGAAGAGTTGTTGAGGAAATATATTATGCAAGCACGAGTCGAGATTTCATCACCCTTCGAAAAACGTTTGATCATTTTTCATATAGAACGTTTCTTTGACTCTTTGCCACTGAAACACACACACATATATAACGTCTATCACAACACTGTTTCCGTATTATGCACTTCAAGACTCGGGGAGTATTATAACAATCCGAATACGTAACACTGGGAATATATTTACAGAAGTCCCTCTTTTACATCACAAGCAAGCCACCATGAGATCAAACTTGTATTAATAGTAAACATATAAATTATAACGTCTACCATTACAGTTTCCGTATTATGCACTTCAATACACAGGGAGTTTTATAACAATCCGAATACGTAACACTGGGAATATATTTACAGAAGTCTCTCCTTTATAACACAATCCTACCAGTCAGTCACCATGAGAGAAAACTGATAGTAAACACAACACAGCTGTTTTTGGGCTGACAAAGAATCTTCTGGAATTTTCAACGTTACCACAATTTACTGGCCACTTTTCCAGGGCTTTATGGATCACCAATACATGTTGATATAAGCTAATATTAATTCCTTGCATGAAACAATAATAACATCACATGGTCCAGGCGTGATGAGGATTTTTTTGGGGAAATATCTAGCTAACACGGGTTTTTTTTATCACTAATGGCTGCTTGGGGTTATTTCCATGCCATATTTTCTTATTTGGTTATTCATGGCAATCTAAAACTGATATTATTTCCTTACACGAGACAATAATAATATCACATGGTCCAGGGGTGGAGGAGACTTTGGGGGGGAATATCACTGGTTATTTCTACGATTAATGGCTTTTTGGTGTTATTTCCAGGCCATATTTACATTCCTGGTTCTTCATGGCACTCTTAAGCTCCTCGGAGGGACGTATAATATCGTAAAATACACGTAAATCGAGCCAAAACCTCTATATATCGGCACACTGTATCCTGGATGTCGGTGGTGAGGTTGAACGATGCACAACAAGACGGCACCGAGGCTCCTGATTGGCTGCAGAGTGATGACGTCATCTTATCTCACCCCTGATTGGCTGGGGAGTGATGACGTATGTGTACCCTAACCTCTGATTGGCTGGACGAGGGTGTGACGTCACCAGTAGCACACGTACTCCCACGATGGCGAGTTTTTATTAACGCGTTTGAACTGGGATCGCCAACATTACGCTGAAACTAAATATCTTTTAATGAACCAATCACCGGGTATTACTCTCTACTGTACTCACCTCCTCCGTCTTCTTCCTCTTCTTTGTTTTGGTTTCCGTATATGGCAAAGAGAGATGGTTAGGAGTCATTTCCACCGTCTGGGATGGATCTTTTATTAGCGTTTGGGAGAAGTCGAGCTCTATGGGCTCTCCGAACACGGTGGAGGGCGACATGCTCCTCATTACAGGTAATTCCTCCATCATTGGACCTTCCATCTCCACAAACTTGACCTGTGAATTGGAAGAAAGTAAAAATAATTGTCCACCAAAATGATAAACTATAGCGCGTACATTGCACCGTCATGCTTAAGTATCAGAATCCTTGAATATTGTCTCTCACACATACACATCCCCTTATTAAAAATCAAGCATTAAAGACGCATTACACCACACTCACGCTGCACTATCTTCAAGCACGATCACTCCAGTCACTAATAAATCCACACACGTCGAATGTCAAGAGCGAAATCACAAAATAACCGAGCTATAAGGAGACGGGGATCCAACTTTGCTCCTAGGCGCGACAGAACACAGCCAACCACACACACACAGCCAGCTAAGGCCAACCCCAAACTCAGTCTGTCTGCCCGTCTCTCTCTCCTGTGTAGTTGGTTGGTTGGTTGGTGGTAGTCGGTCAGGCGGTCCTTCAGTACGCATGACGTGCAAGGACACTCACTATAAGCCTTTCCAGCAGCAGCAGTAGCCTATAACCATATACACACATACGCACACGTTATTCATCTTCATTCATACTTTTAAGACCAGCGCGCGGTATCGTAATCAACAGCAGCAGAAGCGTGGGAGTTGGTACTAATGTCTGGGTCACGAGGTGTTGGTAATATTGAGTACTTGTTCCCCGTAATGTCATTCTTGTTTACGCTCATCAATTACACACATTCTCTCCCTCTCCCTCTCTCCACACACACACACTGCAGCTAAAAGTACCCATATAAAGACTACATAAAGCACATAGACTTTTAAAACAGATACGCAATGCATCTCAGTCGCGAATAAATAAATGCATGGAGATCTTGAAAGGTTATGTCAATCTGGGCGGAGCTTAAACAACAGCCACAATTGGTATTATGCAACTCCTACCCTCAGCTAGGCTTCCTCAATTAGATTAGGCTATAGGCTGGCTAGCTGGCCCTCTTGTACTGTGAATGTAGCAGCTGAATGTAAGATGGAGATGGGTATAATATAGGGACTTTCTTCAGTATATCCTACTTGTAATATAGTTAGCTTGTATATAGTATACAAACACTTTAAACACTCTGACTGCCCATTCATTCTACTTTTATTTTTATTATAGTTATGCAAATTTAATTATATAGTTATTAAAATTTTATTATATAGTTATTCAAGCTATTTAGAAGAAAGGAACAGCTAGGGTCGATCGAGATTATGATTGTAGTTTTATTTGCAGTTTCTGCTTATTTTAGTTTCGTTTTGTTTGCCCTGTGTGTGTTTACTTATAAAATCGTCTAAAATCAGTCAGAATATACCAGAGAACAAGACCACCACCAATATTATAATAGTAATAATAACAACAACAATTTACTGCACAAACCATTAGGCTACAATATCGACAACCACATTTCCGGGACTGACAGACAGAGAGACATATACAAACGAAACAGATAGGCTACAGGGAATACAAAATTGCATGGCTATATCACAACTCTAACTTATAATATTGCTGTTGTGTTGGTGGTGAAGGTGTTAAGGACCCTGTGATTGTGTATGAAAATTGGAGGCTTCTGACTGATTCCCCCTGACCATGCCAACAAAACAATATTCTTCCTGATAAAATAAGTGGTGTTTCGTGGCAATATTCGAAGGACTCATTTATCTCCAATTCCTCTAGCATTAAATTTATACCACTTAAATAAGGGGAGATTCTTTTGTAAGTGAACAGGAAAGCTACCGATTCATCCTTTAATTAACTATGCCAGAAAACAGACGCCTTCAATGGTACTAATAGGAAATCTGTTTCGTGGCATAGTTTGAAGGAATCGGCAGTAGAGGAGCTCCACCTTCCGATTCACCACCACCACCACCACCACCAAAAAAAAAAAAAAAAAAAATATATATATCTACTTATTTTTACAGGATATGATGTAGCTGGGAAATCCCCCCTGACGAACCATGCACACAAGACAACACAACACAACACACAGAACACAGACTTTCCCATTATGTATGTATGTATGTATGTATGTTAGATAAAGTGTTCAGTTGACTTCACACACACACACACACACGAGTCACACCCAGCCAGCGTTCCCCAGCCAAGGTTGACAAATACCAGTCGATGCCCAGTTTTTTTGTTTTTTTTTATAATCTACACGGCAGTGAAAAGAATATATTACCGCCGGTTCGTATATACATTAGCTGGTAAACAAGAGGGAAGAAAATCGAGATAGGCCTGGATATTATTATTATTATTATTATCGTTTAAACATTATTATTATTATTATTACACCGATTTAGCCATTATTATTATTATTATTATTATTATTATTATTATTACACACCGTTGTAGCCATTATTATTATTATTATTATTATTATTATTATAATTATTATTATTATTATACACCATTTTAGCCATTATTATTATTATTATTATTACACACACCGTTTTGATCCAAGAGTAGTAAGACGATATACACACACACTATACACACACTATTAACAAAGTAAGTATACAGAGAGCAACACAACACTACTACGTCCACCAAACCAGGGTGTATACTGTATTATACTGACTATCTCATGTTATTTGTAAACTAACTTAGCTCACCATGTAGGTTTCCTTTAGCCCCAGGATATGACACACACACATTTATATACAGTATACGTACACAAACACACACAAACGCCAGCCTGTGTGCATTCAAAGCATCCTGTACACACCCAACACGCACATACATAGATACATACACATACATATGCATCAATCACAGAAGCACACGCGTAAATACACACACACACATGCAGAAATCACATAGAAGCACCCGCGTAAATACACACACACATACATACACACATGTACCACACACACACACACACATATGCACAAACTTTCAGCCACATAACCCGTCGTATATAAACTAAACACATACACACACAAGTCAGCTAGTCACATGATGACACAATAAACCTTCCCTGGCATACAGATAGCCACTTAATATTCACCTGGACACACACACAGTCATATATAAACACACACATGTATATAGACAGACAAATATGCTTATACTACATACACAATCCCTGCAGTTACACACACATACGAATTATATACACACCTTCATTACACACACACACACACACACACATATACATACGAATATTGTACACACACCTTCATTAGACACACAAACATACAACTACTGTACACACCTTCATTACACACACATACGAATTATATACACACACCTTCAGTACACACACATACATACGAATTATATACATACACTTTCATTACACACACATACATACGAATACTGTACACACACATATGAATAATATACACACATATATACAAAGACATTCGTTAATTTCTCTTTCCCATATTAATTTTATTTTATTTCTTTTCAGGAGATGAAAAACATAAATATGCCTCTCTTTTCCTTCCCTTGTAATGTCCTTCTTCTTCCTCCTCCTCCTATCCTTTCTTTTCCTTCAACACGTAGTCTAGATTAGCGTATAGTTAAACAGGTAACCTCGTAAAAGGCCACTATGGACCTCCTGTTGCCTGTACTTCCTTTGTATTCCTCCTCCTCCTTTTCCTAGCTCTCCTCCACTGTACTTCCATCCTTTCTTTCCTCCTCCTTTCTTTGTATTCCTTTGTATTCCTCCTCCTCCTCCTCCTTCTCCTAGCTCTCCTCCACTGTACTTCCATCCTTTCTTTCCTCCTCCATTCTTTGTATTCCTTTGTATTCCTCCTCCTCCTCCTCCTTCTCCTAGCTCTCCTCCACTGTACTTCCATCCTTTCTTTCCTCCTCCATTCTTTGTATTCCTTTGTATTCCTCCTCCTCCTCTTCCTTCTCCTGGCTCTCCTCCACTGTACTTCCATCCTTTCTTTCCTCCTCCTTTCTTTGTATTCCTTTGTATTCCTCCTCCTCCTCCTCCTTCTCCTAGCTCTCCTCCACTGTACTTCCATCCTTCCTCTCCTCCTCCTTTCTTCCCATGCTTCCTTCCTGCCCTCCTACATGTCAAAATATTCCACATACTACACAACAACAGAATGACAGACCTTTATACTAAAAGACCTGGTATTGTATTTTTAAGCAATGAAAGAACTAGCCTATAGTGTTGTTTGTTTTATAGTACAGCGATGACAGCTAGGAGAGGTTTGGGAGTTCTCTAGTGCATGACCACAGAGGTAATTACTATCACAGTGACGTCAGTAGACAGGAAAAGGAAACGGCTATGCACCCAACAAGTCAAGCAAATAGACCCCATCCCTCCTCCTCTTTCTCCTTCTCTCTCTGTCTGTCTGTCCTTCCTACCTTTCTGCCAGATCTAACAACACACCTTTCCCTCACCCTGAAACCTCTTTAGCTATTTAATCTCTCTCTCTCTCTCTCTCTCTCTCTCTCTCTCGTCTCTCTCTCTCTCTCTCTCTCTCTCTCTCTGTGTGTGTGTGTGTGTGTGAGAGAGAGAGAGTGTGTGTGTGTGTGTGATTCGTCTATCTGTCAGTCTTCATTCTACTACACCTTGGCCTTCCTCCCCCCCTCATCTTCTTCCATCTCTCCGTCAGTTTCCACACACACACACACACACACACACACACACACACACACCCATCCATTCACATATACTTCCACACACACTCTCTACTCTTCTTCACTCACGCTACTCCCTTTCAATCCATTACCTGTCCCTTCTTTCCTTCTGTTTCCTTCGTGCTTATTACCCCACCTCAATTTATCTCCTTCTCCCTCTTCAATTTCTCCCTCACCTCTTTTGTTCACTCTCAAAAAAAAAAAAAAAAAAAAAAAAAAAAAAAAAAAAAAAAAAAAATTATAATAATAATAATAATAATAATAATTAATAATAATAATAATAATAATAATAACAACAGGCACAAGAGTATAAACACGTCACAAAAATTATTTCTTTAACACCTTTAAAAATGGTGGAAAAATATTAGATTTATCTATAGCTTTCGGTCTCTGTCTAATATTGGTAGCCTGCACACACACACACACACACACACACACATAAGGGAGTGAGCCCAACCTTTTGTAACACACACACACACACACACACACACACACACATACACACACACACACACACACACACACATACATAACCTTGTGAGACCAAACTCTTGTAACACACACACACACACACACACACACACACACAGATGCATAGCGAGTGAGACCAACCTTTTGTAACACATGTGAGACCAAACTCTTGTAAAACACACACACACACACATACACACACAGGTCTAGCTTCCAACAACCCCTTGAATCTCATCTGTTGACCTCGTGTTTAATTCCTTGCTGCCTGACCTAACTTTTATAAACTTCCTCGTTCTTGTACTCACCTTGTATGTGTAAAAACTCGTGACCAATGCGACCGAATCTCGTAAAAATATCAATGGTTAATATATTCTTTCAGCGTAGATCCGATGTTTATATTTACACTGTACTGTTCACTTTATCAATACAACACACTCGTAGGAATTCATACAGTGTAGTACTTGTAGTTGTAGTAGTAGTTGTAGTAGTATTCAGCAGTGTAGTAGTAGTATTCAGCAGGAGTATGTGTAATTATCGTGTTGGTGTAGTAAAAACTTTTAATAAATTTGGTTACTTTTTCTTTTGTTTTTGTTTTTAAGGAGTATAAACATGTATGTATATGATTATTGTAAATCTTAATTAACACACCAATACACCCGAGACAGCTGCTGACTTAATTAGTTAATGTTGGCTTAGTGTATCAGGAAGAATTTGTTGTTATAGTGATGTTAACACAGCACAACACAATTAACTCGATCCAGTAAACACCACCACAACACCGTATACAAAAACAACTTCTCTTCTCGTCACACACATATGCGGTACAATTAATTAAAACACGAGTACCTGCAGCACCCCACCACCAATACACGAGTCACACACACGGTACATGCAGTTACAATACGGTAGAGTACGAGTATTTTCTCCTGTAACGCGATGCACGGTACACGCACCTCCATATATATTTTAACACGGTACAGAAACGGTACGTAGAAGAAGACTGTTAACTATACTGTATATCCATAAGGTAATAATACTGCCACCACAACCACTCCGTATGGCAAGGAGTGAGCTGTATAGAAGGTAAACAGTGTGTGTGTAAATGGTACATGGGTAAGTTTAGGCTATCATAGTGTGGTGAGATAAGGCAGATAACGTGCAGGGTGAGGGAGGAGGGGTGAGGGAGGAGAGGAGGGAGGAGGGAGATGAAAGGGTAAGGGAGGAGAGGAAGGAGGGGTGATGGAGGAGGAAGGAGGGGTGTGGGGTGAGGGAGAGGAAGGGGGTATAGGTAGTTAAAAAGAGACGAGAGAATGAATAAAAAAACATAGATACCTGCAGGCTGTCCAGAGAGAGAGAGAGAGAGAGAGAGAGAGAGAGAGAGAGAGAGAGAGAGAGAGGAGAGAGAGAGAGAGAGAGAGAGAGAGAGAGAGAGAGAGAGAGAGAGAGAGAGAGATACCATAGCAAAAAAAAAAAAAGAAAGAAAAAAAAAAAAAAAAAAAAAAAAAACATACAAACCCTCTCTCTCTCTCTCTCTCTCTCTCTCTCTCTCTCTCTCTCTCTCTCTCTCTCTCTCTCTCTCTCCTCTCTCCTCTCTCTCTCTCTCTCTCTCTCTGCCGCCATGTCACGAGATAGTGTTGAATATCCAAGGTCGGGGAACGAGAGGGAAAGAGAGATGGTACCAACAACAACAACAACAAGCGTGTAATATCCAATCTTAGTTAAGGGACCCTGTGATGTAGTCAGAAAATAAATTGGAGGTAAATGAGTCCTTCAAATATTGCCACGAAAAACACACACACACCTATATGGAAGGAGCTTGTTTCGTGGCATAGTCAGGAGGAATCAGAAGCCACCAAATATTGCCACGAAACACACACACACACACACGCACCATGAACCTATATGGATGGAGCTTGTTTCGTGGCATAGTCCAGCAGGAGGAATCAGAAGCCACCAAATATTGCCACGAAACACACAGTCACACACACACACCTATATGGATGGAGCTTGTTTCGTGGCATAGTCCAGTCAGGAGGAATCAGAAGCCACCAATTTTCATACACGATTACACACATACATACATACAGGGTTCTTATTAATACAGTAACAAAATATAAATAAGAGTTAGGGATTTGTGAAAGATACAGTCTGAAATTATGAATCAGAGGATGATATAAAAATAGTTGTGAATTATGTTGTCAAAAATATGTATCAGAGTTATATATTTATGAATTAGTCTGTCCAAAAAATAAAAAAAAATAAATGGATCTATGATAATAAATTTTTGAATTATACTACCTAAAAATAAATTATAGAGTGAATTTGTGAATTATATTGTCTATAAAATATGAATCAGAATACATTAATTATTTTGTGAATCATGCTATCTATATA
>JAWQEG010001137.1:0-89292 GCA_033782935.1 Petrolisthes cinctipes | reverse complement strand
CCAACTAACCAACCACCCAACCAATTAACAAACTAACTAACCAACCAACAAACTAACTAACCAACCAACAAACCAACTAACCAACCAACCAACAAACTAACTAACCAACCAACAAACCAACTAACTAATCAATCAAACCAACTAAGAGAAAAAGACAAATGAACTAACCAACCAACCAACCAACTAACTAATCAACCAACCAATTTAGAAACCAACTAACCAACCAACCAACTAACTAATCAACCAACCAATTAACTAACCAACTAACCAACCAACCAACTAACTAACTAACCAACCAACCAACCAACCAACTAACCAATTAACCAACAAACAAACTAACTAACCAACCAACCAACTAACTAATCAATCAAACCAACTAAGAGAAAAAGACAAATGAACTAACCAACCAACCAACCAACTAACTAATCAACCAACCAATTTAGAAACCAACTAACCAACCAACCAACTAACTAATCAACCAACCAACCAACTAACCAACTAACCAACCAACCAACCAACCAACCAACTAACTAATCAACCAACCAATTTAGAAACCAACTAACCAACTAACCAACTAACTAATCAACCAACCAATTAACAAACCAACTAACCAACCAACCAACTAACTAATCAACCAACCAATTAACTAACCAACTAACCAACCAACCAACCAACCAACCAACCAACAAACCAACCAACCAACCAACCAACCAACCAACCAACTAACTAATCAACAAACCAATTAACCAACCAACCAACCAACCAACCAACCAACTAACTAATCAACCAACCAATTAACTAACCAACTAACAAACCAACTAACCAATTAGATATAACTAACCATACTAGCTCATTATAAAGTCTTGTTGTGTTTGGAAGATTAGATTTTGGAAGATGAGGTGAATAATTAGGTGACAATAATAAAACTTGTATTGTAATGAAGGTGTTGTGTGTGTGTGTGTGTGTGTGTGTGACCGTGTGTGTGTTTTGTGGGACTAAGAATGAGAGGTTGTGTGTGTGTGTGTGTGTGTGTGTTTTATGAAGGAGTTTGGAAGGAATAAGAATGAGAGGTTGTATGTGTGTATGTGTGTGTGTGTGTGTGTGACCGTGTGTGTGTTTTGGGGGACTAAGAATGAGAGGTTGTGTGTGTGTGTGTGTGTGTGTGTGTGTGTGTTATGAAGGGGTTTGGAATGAAAGGTTATTGTTGTTGTTGTTGTTGTTGTTGTTGTGTGTGTGTGTGTGTGTGTGGTGCGTCGTTCTAAAGTATACTACACAGAAGCAGTTTCATTCTCTCTCTCTCTCTCTCTCTCTCTCTCTCTCTAATAAATCACAGAGATTATTCCTATATACGTATATCCCCCCTCCTCTCTCTCTCTCTCTCTCTCTCTCTCTCTCTCTCTCTCTCTGTGTGTGTGTGTGTGTGTGTGTGTGTGTGTGAAAGATAGCTACAATCAACCTGTTTCCCGGATACATAGCCTAAACAGACATGGACATGGAGTACACACACACACACACACACACACACACACACATATGCGAAAACAACAACAACCCCTCATTTTCAGTCCCTCCATAACCCTTTATTGCAAAAAAAAAAAAAAAAAAAAAAAAAAAACACACACACACACATACACACACACTACAAGGTTATCTGAGCATTATTTTGTACTCCAAGTTATTTATTTACCAAGCCCCAACTAAAACACTCCAGGGAACGATGCCACTAACAGCCATCAAAATAATATAGGTTACAGAAATGGATATTGATGGTTAAAAAGAGGAGATGAGATCGTGACAACCACATATGTATAACTGCTATGAGAAAAAAAAAGTTGATAGCACAGCAAACACTATACCACGAACCATAGCAGGAAACGGAAACGAGACGAAAGATATATACTATGGGTTGATTCCACAGTGGTTTGGTATTAGTTTGCAAGCACGCACGCATACGAAAGAATGTTAGCCGTGTTATTTAATGACTTATGGGTGAATTATTTAACGAATTTGGTTAGTAAACTATACAGTGTTCATTATTATCTGACTTATGGGTGAATTATTTAACGAATTTGGTGAGTAAACTATACAGTGTTCATTATTATCTGACTTATGGGTGAATTATTTAACGAATTTGGTGAGTAAACTATACAGTGTTCATTATTATCTGACTTATGGGTGAATTATTTAACGAATTTGGTGAGTAAACTATACAGTGATCATTATTATCTAACTGGTTGATAAATTTTGTGAATGTAAATACTCACTTTTTGGAAAATAATGTAGCCTTACAAGTGTGTTTGGTTGGGAAGCTAACAAACTAATCAATACCACTGTGGAATCGGCTCACAGATAGTTAGGCTACACAATTCCTATTAGAGAACTATATTGTATATATTTATTGTATATCACTGGAATCAATTACTATTTAAGGGGAAAGTTTTGTGTTGGTAAATCTGGAGCAACTGAATCCTCCAAACTATTCCATGCAAGCAACAACAGAACATCATTATTTTTGTTCATCTGGTCCTGTTTCCTGACATACTTTGGAGGAATCAAGGCACTCCAATGTAACAAAAAAGAATTACCACATTAATTAAGGGACCCTGTGTGTAATGTAGTTAGAAAATTGGAGATAAATGAGTCCTTCAAATATTGCCACGAAACACAAACACACCTACTATATGGAAGGAGTTTGTTTCGTGGCATAGTCAGGAGGAATCAGAAGCCTCCAACACACACACACACACACACACACACACACACACACCTATAGGGAAGGAGTTTGTTTCGTGGCATAGTCAGGAGGAATCAGAAGCCTTCATTTCTCATACATAATCACAGGGTTCTTAAGAATAGTACAGGTATGAAGAGCATTTTAAGGGGGTGCGGGGGTAGGGGGACAGACTTGGAGGGGGGGGGGGGTTAGGGGGGTGCGGGAATAGGGGGACAGGCTTGGGGTGGGTTTGGGGGTGCGGGAATAGGGGGACAGGCTTGGGGGGGTTTAGGGGGGTGCGGGAGTAGGGGGACAGGCTTGGGGGGGGGCTAGGGAGGTGCGGGAGTAGGGGGACAGACTTGGAGGGGGGGGTTAGGGGGGTGCGGGAATAGGGGGACAGGCTTGGGGAGGGGGAGGTTAGGGGGGTGCGGGAATAGGGGGACAGGCTTGGGGGGGTTTAGGGGGGTGCGGGAGTAGGGGGGGGTTAGGGGGGTGCGGGAGTAGGGGGACAGGCTTGGGGGGGGGGGTTAGGGGGGTGCGGGAATAGGGGGACAGGCTTGGGGGGGGGGTTTATGGGGGTGCGGGAGTAGGGGGACAGGCTTGGTGGGGGGGGGGGTTAGGGGGGTGCGGGAATAGGGGACAGGCTTTCTACCCACCCCAAGCCTGTCCCCCTATTCCCGCACCCCCCCCCCCCCCCACCCCAGCCTGTCCCCTACTGCCGCACCCCCTTAATACTACAGTAGCTCTCCAATCAATAAAGTTATCCCTCTTTATCTAACTTATAATTTTACAAGCATATATAAGAACATAATTATAGCCTTTAGGAACTTCAACAACAACAACAACAACATAATTATATCCTTAACCATGCACTAATTAATATGTTTTTTTGTGGAATACAGAACCAGTCAACCAACCAGTCAATCATCCATCCGTTCTGCCAACCATCCAACCAGTCAACCAACCAACCATCCGTTCTGCCATCCAACCATCCATCCGTTCTACCAGCCAACCAGTCAACCAACCAACCATCCGTTCTGCCATCCAACCAGTCAACCAACCAACCATCCGTTCTGCCATCCAACCAACCATCCGTTCTGCCAACCATCCAACCAGTCAACCATCCAACCATCCGTTCTGCCATCCAACCATCCATCCGTTCTGCTATCCAACCATCCATCCGTTCTACCAGCCTACCAGCCAACCATCCATCCATCTAGCCTACCAGTCAACCAGCCAGCCAGCCTGTCAACCAGTCAACCATCCATCCATCTAACCTACCAGCCAACCAGTCAACCAACCATCCGTTCTGCCATCCAACCAGTCAACCATCCATATAGCCTACCAGCCAATCAACCATCCATACATCCTACCATCCATCCATCCTACCATCCATCCATCCAACCATCCATCATGTCTCAAGAGGACCTGGCTGGTCTTACATGCAGTGTTTGTTGTGAATATTACCAAGACGGGAATCGAGCCCCAGTATCCATACCCTGTGGCCACACCTTCTGTCGTAACTGCCTGAGACAAGTGGAGTGGCATCAACAAACCAACGATGCCTTCTGTTGTCCCACGTGTAGAACTCCTCACCCAGACCTCAGCATCTATAAACTCCCTCCTAACTTTGCTTTACTCAGCCTCCTCGACTCGTTCAAGATTGTGGGCGGAGAGAGAGTTAGTATATGATCATTTTCTTACCTTGTATTGAAAACTATTTGTCCATAATTATGATAGAGTATAATATTATGATCATTTTCTTACCGTGTATTGAAAACTATTTGTCCATAATTATGACACAGTATAATATTATGATCATTTCCTGTTTCCTGGCCTACTTTGGAGGAATTAATTAAGGCACTCCAATGTAACAAAAGTGAATTACACCCTTAACTAACTATATAAGTTCTAATATCTAGGTACCCTTTCAGCCGAGGCGATGTGAGGTCCATAAGGGTGAGGACCTTGTGTACTGGTGTCAGCCCTGTGCCACGCTGCTGTGTGGTCTGTGTATCTCCAAGTGTCACAGATCAGACCATCACATCATCATCTCAGGAGACACAGCCAAACTCGAGAAGAGAGAGTGGATGGAACAAATCATGCGTAAGATGAACAAGAAACTGGACACGCGTTTTAAGAACCATCTGACAGATACTGTAGACAAATTGTTCCAACTTACTATTAAAACGACTAGACTGACTGAAATGAGAGATGCAATAGTCGGCACACAAGCCACCATCAACGCTTCTTCCGTGGGGATGGAGAAAATATTAGCAAGTGAGGAGAAAATACACGAGTTACAAAGCTGTTTGGAGGACATAGAAAATGATACACCACCAACACCAACAACAACACCACCACCATCACCACCACCACCATCACCACCAACACCAACAACAACACCATCACCACCATCACCACAATCACAATCTGCTGGGCTTTCAACTGGACATCCAAAATCATCAAGTATCGTTTCTACCAAGAGCTCTGATCAAAGTTAGTAAAAATATATAATGGCTAAGTGTTTATTTATTTATTTATTTTTATATACCACTGTGAACTCCCTGAGAATAGCCTTAAAAAAATGATAGTATAAGTTATTCTTTTGTTAATAATGACACACACATACATACATACATAATTATACCTTTGCATATAAACAGACATGTATGTAGGCTACAGTTGTTTTCAAGAGTTTCAATTCCACTTATTAGGGTGACTTAAGGGACCCTGTGATGTAGTCAGGAAATTGGAGGCAAATGAATCCTTCAAATATCGTCACGAAACACTACCTATGTGGAAGGAACTTGTTTCGTGGCATGGTCTGGAGGAATCAGCAGCCTCCAGTTCTCATACAAGATCACAGGGTCCTTAGATAAACTCGTGACAACTTTCCTCTAGCAATGATTAGATTCCTTTCAATAAGTTTAGTAGTAATTTTCAATGGGTTACACTCAAGATCTCACTTACCAAAACGACACACACAGGCACAGACCCCCAGTCCCCCCCCCCCAAGCCTGTCCCCTACTCCCGCACCCCCTTAATGGAGTACGTACAACACATTATAGATCTTTTCCTGCTTCATTATATTATAGATACAGCAGATGTAGTGACTTGTTCCACTGAAGGCACCGTCCCCATCACCTGTACTACGACCCTGGGTGATCTCTCTCCTGAGTTAATACGTACAGAGAAGTTCCGAGAGATTGAGTGTCAAGTGAGATATAGACATGAGCGACTTGGGAAGCTAGTAGGTGTAGGGAAAGACAAGCTGGCTCTTCATGCCTTCAGTGGACAAATATTTTCTGGACACTTCACGATTGATGTAAGTGTTATTAATTGTTCTTTCACATCACTGTATCATATATTAATTGTTCTTTCACATCACTGTATCATATAATTATTAATTGTTCTTTCACATCACTGTATCATATAATTATTAATTGTTCTTTCACATCACTGTATCATATATTAATTGTTCTTCCACATCACTGTATCATATAATTATTAATTGTTCTTTCACATCACTTTATCATATATTAATTGTTCTTTCACATAACTGTTTCATATATTAATTGTTCTTTCACATAACTGTATCATATAATTATTAATTGTTCTTTCACATAACTGTATCATATAATTATTAATTGTTCTTTCACATAACTGTTTCATATATTAATTGTTCTTTCACATCACTGTATCATATATTAATTGTTCTTTCACATAACTGTATCATTTCTATATAGCCAATCCCGATCAAGTATGTGGTAAGCAGTTTTGTAAGTAATGGTAAAGGGACTAAGTAGCCTATATACCTGTTTGCTTCCTCCAACCTATCCTAGGAAACAAATCTCCTTATTACTGTTACTAATTGGGTATCTGTTTTTTGTGACATAGTTTTGAGGATTCGGAAACCCTTCAGTTTACCCATAAGTGGTCCTCTTAATTAAGGGACCCTGTGTTGTATTGTCAGAAAATTGGAGGTAAATGAGTCCTTCAAGTATTGCTACGAAACACTGCTTATAAGGAAGGAGCTTGTTTCGTGGCATGGTTAGGTGGAATCACATGCCCCCATTTTTTATACATGATCACAGGGTCCTTAAAGTCTTAAAGCTACACTTACACTGTCACACACTCAACAAGTAACTCGTCAATTTACTAAGGCGCTGAAAAGACATATTGTGCTAACATCCAGACAGTAGGTAACCTGCAGCCTTACAGTATTTCCTTTACTTCATTGTCGACTATAGATTAGCCTTAGGGTCAGTAGCTTGTATATAGGCTAATTTAGATAAGAGGAATTTAATTGCATCAAATGGTTCTAATTTTTCATGCTGTGTTCAATTCTCCCGATAATTTTAAATTTATTCATTGCCCTTGCTACATCTAAGATGAGTATTTGTCATTTCAGTGGCCAGTGGTGTCGCCTCATGTGCCTTTGTCTCAGTGTCGTGTGTTCCTGGATCTGGTCACCAACTATGACATGGAGCATCTTGGTAGAGTCACCATCAGAGTTTGGGAACACCTTCGACGAGCTAGACATTTTCTGGGACTTAGTTTGGGTCTCTGGGGTTCGTCGTACAAAAGAAGCACTTTCTTGAGAGTTCAGAAGACAGAATACTGTAAGTTTATTGTAAGTGGAGGTCACCATGATGAGTCTACTGGCATCACAAGTACAGAGGGGTTGATGAATGATCTTGAGTGGGCTGGAGAGTATACTGGATTTGATCGTGTTGGTCAGGTCGTTGCTTTTGGTGGGGGTCGTGCACACCTTGATGCAGTCTTTGGAATATGCCTTGAGGAAAACGTATCTGGTGGTCGTAGTAGATGTCCCTTTGGTGTCGTTGAGGAAGGCCTGGGAGTGATGAAGAAGGCAGCATCCCTCATGTCAGCATCAACACAGGTACAAATCTTCGACTGTGGCATCATCTTTAATGTTGCACCTATGAACTCCTCAGCCACTGGACAGGAAGAGATCAGGAATGATGAGGGAACCACGGGTCTTAGTGCACTGTAGAGGTACAATACATACGAGTTTCATATCATTCATCCCTGTTGTCCAGTCTGACCAGTCATATTTCCACTGACCATGTCAAGGACAAGGTCATGTATGGATCATGTATGTTTGTGCAAAGAAAGAAATGCGCAGATGTCGTCACAAGTAAGAATCGCATTCTATGATCACCATGTCGGCCTAGATGCTTGTAATCTGCTGTCAAGATACGCTCGATTATAATTTTTCCATCAGAATACGACTGGTATTTACTATTCCACAAAAGTTTCAACTTTATGAATAGTCAGGATGTGTGGAAAGTATAATGAAGATGGGTTGTGAGTAGTGAAGATGTGTGAGGAACACTGAATAGACTATAGGCTGATGCAGAATATTGTTGAGTGCAATATATACATATATATACAGAATTTTATGATGCCAATATTTGTGAGACAAATAAAGAGTTGTAAACTTAGTATGCCCATAAAGTTGTACCCTAAAATGACATAATCTATTGTGTATTGTGTAGTGGCAAACTGAATGCAATTTTCGATTGACTTCCCTAGACTCGATTGGGGCTATTCAAGCAGGCAGCCTGAAGAACATTGATAACAAATATCATCCGGCCACAGTGCTTAAATATCAAATGGGAATAATGTACAGAAGAGAGATGTATGTAACTGATATATATACCTTCTAGGCTAGGGGGAGTCCCGGTGAACAAGTAATTATATTGCCAAGAATATCTGACTCACTCCATGCAAGCCCCAAACCAGTAGGACTAATGACACTGACAGAGAAAAGTACAGTAAGCCCTCGGTATAAATTGATTAAATTTATCCCATATATCCTTTTAACACAGGCTCAGTAAATCACTTAGTCTGTGTGTACAGTATGGTAATGAATAATAGAAGCCTGGGAAAACATATGATGGTCTTCAATGAGGAACCGAGTGTAAAAGGAAGTGGTGGATACAAGTATTTACTCACTGTATATCGAGGTTCTACAATAAGGTACTGTAATTATATTGACAGTTTGAAGAAAATATACACAGTGGAACGAAAGAAAATTTACGTTTTGCTTATACAGTCATCTTCACAATACAAAATAGAAAGCATGCATCATGGTATATATCTACTATATAATGTCAGGAATTACAGCTCGAGGGTTTGTGGAGTGAAGGTGGAGGGGGGCAGATGATATGGAAGTGAAGTGGGTGGAAGGGAATTTCACGAAGGTAATCTCAGGTATCATGACAGTGACTTATGTGTACAACTGGGGGTTTAAATCTGGACTTACACTCATATAATCGGAGGAAGAGATATGGGAAGGGAGAGAGGGGGGCGGGGGAAGATAATTAAGATAAGGGCTTTAATATAGAATGACATAAGTGTACTGTCCTTACAAATCTTGCAGTCCAAACGAGATGGTCTGGCCTTATACTACACACACACACACACACACACACAATCTCCTAAGCAATCTCCTCTGGGGATTCCTTGAGGGGTCAGCAGGAGTTAATAGCCTCATTGGGGTATAGACAGTGGCCACCCAGTATAACATTGTCAAGTGAGTTTTAGAAGTTTTTACCATTCTACCATGGCCAGTCCTAATGGGAAGATTACGTGAGAGAGGCGTCAATCCATATGAATAGTTATGATAAATGAAATTCTACATTAATAATTATGGATCCACAGCAAACCATGCAATAACCAAATTATATAGATTCAATAATACACATTTCATCATATCATAAAAATAAAATAATATTTATGAATGATATAAATGAGACCAAATCAAAACGGTTTGTAAATAAGAGTTGAAAATAACCCAAGACAAAGGTATAAATAGTGACCCCTGATAAAAGGATGGCTGGTTGTAAACAAATGACGTCACAGCTGCCATCCTGAGAGACAGAGTGCCTGGGATGGTCGCACTATTTTTGACTCTTTTTCAAGCTTTACTAGAGAACGAAATACAACATCAGTGACCATGTAAAGTCCGCGAATATCAAAAAGTGTAAGAAAGTGTATAGAGATGATGTAAAAGTGTTAAAACAGAGTATTAAAATCTGGGAAGTGACTGGTGGTGGTGGTAGTGTTGGGAAGGTGGATGTAAGGGAATTATTATTACTGTTGAGGTATTTCTGTCTCAGTTGGCTCATGGCTCTTGCCTGGTCTGGTGCCCCCTTCCTCCTGTCACACACTGCTTGGGTATAGATACAAACTAATTCTTCCCATTCCCAGACCACAAGAAAACCCCGAGTGTATATCGTATTATTCCTCACAGCTGTTCACTCGCTTATCAATACGTTTATATTTTCTTAATGTGGCCAACTCAAGGAAATTATAAGTTATTGAATTCCACCTTCCCTTCTTTAACCTGCACTCATGAAATTATAAGTTATTGAATTCCACCTTCCCTTTTTTAATCTACACTCATGAAATTTTAAGGGACTTTGACACCCTGATAACTTGGGTTTCATCAACAAGTCGAGAATAATTCCTCCCATTTGCCGCCCAACGGTTTGACCTCACCCTGGCTCTATCAACCAGTCAAAAAGGAATTAACCCGGTACTACCCTGAGCTCCAGCACCATGGATGACGAGATGGAGGATGCGATTATCTACGAGCTCTTCACTGCTCATGTACACATAATATGGCGGTACCTTGGTGTAACATCCGCCGGGCTGGTTGAACTCATCATGCCGGGGCCGGGCGAGACCTTCAAGACCAAGATATTCCAGCCTGGACCGTTTATGTTCCTCATGTTCCTGGTCTTGGTGGCTAGTGTGGTCTTACAGTCGAGCAGTCACCTCATCCGACAGTGGGTGATCCGAGCGCCGTACCTCCTTCGATTGAGTTCGGTCGCCGATTCAACATTCAAGAAAATTGGCTCTGGGTTTGAGCTCTCGACGACGGTGGAGAATGTAACGTGGGAATTCAACGACGGTATTGCTGGTGTGTACGGTATGCAAGGTCGCCGTGGTAACATGGAGGATAGGTTCTGTGTGCTACAAGATGTTGATGTGGGAGGAAAGAAGATGTCATTCTTTGGAGTATTTGACGGTCATGGAGGACAGGTGAGTGTGATTACAGTACAATAATTTTGTTACTTAATTATGTCATTTTGATAAGACTTTAGAGAGCACTGCCTAGACTAAAGAAACATAACACAGGATATACTTAATTTAATTACCCTTTCAATGATATAAGTATCATTTGAGATATCTTAACCTGTAGCTATCCATTTCATTAGTGTTTTTTATGTATACGGTAAAATATGATGGGTTATTCTGAGGCTAACTCCCATGACACTCTTTTTCTGTGCTCTCTAATTGTCTTTTGGGTATTAGCCTAATGAGGTTAGTAATAATATTTCAACAAGGTGCAGTTGGTCCTGAAGGACACATAAATTAGGGTCCGAAAATTTTTTCCTGGGTCCAGGTTAGGTTTGGTTAAGCCAGGTTGGTTCATATGGTGACAAGAAATCATTACAGGTTCTGTGTACTTCTTCTTGTTACATCGTTTCTCACTTCTATGTAACATATATACCACTGTAACCAATAATCATCATTTTCACTGTACCCATTAGCTGATGGAACTGTAGTCTTTCCATTTTTCATTCTCTTTAGTACAGTCTTCACCTCATCCGTGATTATTTCTTTTGTTAATCTGTCATTTGGGACTCCATTATCAAAGACTACCGGTACCTAGGGATTTTCCTAATTGAGCAGCTTCTCGTAACTTCTCTTTCACCTGTCATTGATCCTATCTTTAGTGTTTAGAACTACCTGTTTATCATTGATATGTTTGATATGGGTAAGATCCTTACTTGCCTTATCTCTCTCCCTTGCTACTTTTTAAAGCCTCCTCTCTCCCTCCAGGGTTTCTAATTTTTCATATGCAGTAGGCCTAGCCTATATAGGGCCTAGCCTACTTCATCACATGCCTGAGCCTTTGATCCTGCTACCACTTTCTATGCCTCCTTGTTTGCCTACTTATACCTCTGTATCTTTCTCATTCCCAGATGCATCATAATTCTCTTGGCGTACTTCTTATTAGTTTGTATCATGTTCAGCACTTCTTTTCACCACCGGGCTTCCTTATTTCCTTACAGTATTTCTAATAACTATTTCATACATTTCCATAACCCATTCTTATTCCTCTGAAATAAGAATGTACTGTACTGTACTACAGTAATGGGAGTTAATTTCTGTGGTGAGGTATTTCCACACCTTTTTAAATCCTTAGAATAGGTTGACGTGTTTATGTTTTATAATGATGGTATTTCTATTTTTACAAGACCACTATTTTAATTGCTGCATAAATAACTTACATAAGTCATTAGATGGACTTTCTGACAGTCTTAATGGTCCCTACCTTATCATAATTGACCTTGAAGGTAAAAGGGAAGTGATTCTGCCAATTTCAAGATCACACTCCATTCTTAGAGATTTGAAACATTTTAAAATATGCTCCAGTGGGATATCTCATATACATTAATTGCAGCTTTTCTAAAAAAAAAAGAGAAGAAATTTTCTTGTATTAGGCCTAACTAGAAGTTTTATTATTACAGTATACTGTAGATGGTTGCTTATAGTTACCCAGGTGTATCAAAGAAAAAACTTCATAGGCCTATTTGTTACTTTCTTGGCTGTACAGTACTCATTGTGTATCACGTTCAGATAGGAAGAAATTTCTAAATTCTAAATTCTGATGTTCTCAAGTCTAGACTGATTTTGCTGAATTTTATTATGAAATTGTGGTGATAGGTTAGGTAAAACAATATGTCACATCAACACTGAAACACGATTCCTGATACACCAGAGATGCCCAATCAGGTGTAGTTTCCATGCACAAATTGCATTCAGTCCACACTTTCCATGACTGGTCACTGCCAGATGAGAGAATTGGTTTGATGCCTCGTATGGCCTTTGCATTTTCTATATCAAACCCTAGTACTTTATTTAATTGCTTCCTTCACTTGAAATCTTGATTATCTAGGCTCTCTACTATTATTACTAGGGTTGAGGGGGACATAAAACAAAACATTTCCAGTAGTGCTTAAATAAGTCATTTTTTGTATCAATGACATTTTTAGCTGTCATCAGGTTCTGAAGCTCATATGTACTGATGAGGGCTTAGATCATCATCCAAATAAATCTTTAGTTGATTTATAATTAAAGTATGTAGGGAGTTTTTATGTGTTGTATAACGAGCAGATGGTGCACAGCAGTGTTTTCTGGTGGGGGCTCTTTATTGTAGCTAAGGAAATTTTTTTTTTCCTGTTCATGTCACTTTTTCTGCAGTATTATTGATATAAATACAATAAGTTTTATATCTTTGGAAAGGAAGACTTTCAGCAGTGTTATGGGGCAATATGTATAATTCTATCTTGAATATTTTCTTTATATAATTTTAATATTTTAAAGGAAAGTATAAATTATTTTTACATGTTGGCATGTTTTACAGTTTTAAATTTTGATTTGCATATATTTCATTTCTAACACGAAATCATAAGCCACTAATTAGAGTGTAAGATGTGGAATTAATGAAGAGAGGGTGTGAGGGTTAGATGGACAGGCCTGATGTGAGGGAGACTAGAGGATGAACAGATTAGAAGAGTTAATGAGGAGAATGTAAAGTATGTGGGAGGAAAGGAATTGACTATCCAAGGTTACTTGGTTCAGTGTATTTACAATATCACCCAAGTCTGAAGGGACATCAAAACCCTTGAAGTAGCAAGCAGTACCCCCTAACATGATATATGTATGCTTGAGAAATTACTCTATATGTCCCAAATACGAGACCCTTTCTGCCCATTCCTCTATGCTTCATGTTCTTCCCCCACCCCAACACTTTCAGTTGTATTGGAGAAAACTTTCACTGTTTTGAAACTGTTGAACCTGCTGCAACCATTTTGATAATTATTTCCCCCACCTACCCAGCCTTAGTTCTTACAACATTTCCAATCTGCTCCACCCTTCATTTTCCTTTTCTGTCCAAATTTCATTCCCCTAACAGCTGCATTTGAGAGAAAACTTTCATAACTCAGAAACTACTAAGTCTGCTGGACCCATTTTCAAAGCTTATCCCACTGTAGAGTTTGAAGAATTGACAGGGTAAAAAATAATGAAATCTGTGGATGCTATGGTGTGAGTAAATCACTGGAATAGAGAGTAGGGTATTCTAAGATGATATTCATTATGAGCATATAGAAAGAATTGGTGAAACTAGAGTGGTAAAATAGATAGGCCTATATGAGAGGGATCTTATGATCAATAAAGAAGGGGAAGCCCTAGGAGAAGATGATATAATATGGTGAATGATTATATAAGAAAGCATGAATGAGAGGCAAGATTGGAAGAGATTCACCAGGAGGATTGTATGTTAGGGCTGGCAACATGGATTTAGTTTGACAGTCGACAGTATGGCTTCTTGCACCAAGGTTAAATTAGGGGACTTTCATCGTGGATGCATGAACTTGTAGGTCAAGCTGAGGATTTTGTGGTCATGAAAAGGGGAGTGAATGTGAATGTGACCCATTTCACAAGGTACAGTTGTGGCCAGCCAACCACTACATGTAGAGCCGTTGCAACCATGGATATGAGGAGTGAAGCATGGCAATACTCATCAACTTGAGGGGAATCATTTACCTGAGCTAGTGAGAGGGTGCTGACAACCCTTCACACACACACTCTCGTTTATTCGACACAGGTTAATGTGTCTTGTCTTGCTTCACTGCTGTATCTATACAGTAGTTGTGATGGTGCCACTTGTCAGGGTTGACTGGGAGAGGATGGTTACATACACCTGGCTGCTGTTTTACAATAATGTTTTTTTTATTCACTCTATTTCTCTTTCACTGGTATTCCTTATTTAATTTTTCCACCCCTGGCTCTGGAACCCTCCATCCCTGATAAAATAAAGTAAATAGGATAGTAATGATTGTGATGAGCCTCCTACACATTTGAAGTACATTCCTCCTACACTTTTGACCTGTTGACAAATGTCTTTTTGAAGAAAATATGGGAATATCTGGCATTCACATGAGACCTTGTTATTTACATGAGGGCCACTGACGTACAGTAAGTGAAAATCCTATGTCATCCTCCTGTTGGACAGTCATGTCCACAAGAGAACCAAAATAAGAAAAGAATGAGATATTTTGCCATCCCAGTACAGTACAGTAATGTGAATAGGCTTGCAGAATTTTAGGTACCGGTATCTTAGATTTTCGGATGCAAAGGATGTGTGGCATGTAATAAGTGTGCTTTGGTTAGGTTAGTCAACTGTGTACTATACTGTATCTGTGCTTTCATGGAACGTTGACAACTGTATGATTGCGTAGTAGTTGTTTTACCGGTACAGTACTTGTATAGCGAGTGTCAGCATTAACCAGTTTTCATTGTGCATCAGTATTTTACCGTATTGAATACAGTACAGGTACATCAGAAAATGCAGTTGCAGATGGTAATTCCCAGGCATATGTTTTCTTTTTCATGGCATACTGAGACAAGAAAGAGGTTCTGCTGTTGTGTAATGATTTTCTTAGGCTCCCTCGAATGAGTTCCATGTAACCCCTGCCATTGCATTAGCTCGGCGTCGTCTGTCCCTTGAAGGAACTGAAAATATAAGTTTATAGTTTTACATATCTTTATTGCCTTGCTGCAGGAGGGATTGAAGATATAGGCAACTGTTAGCATTGTGAATGAATCAACTCAAAAAATACTCCCTTGAAATATGAAATGTTAATTTGACACACAAACCCACATCTATTTTCTACCTTTTGCATAACTAATCAACGTTGTTAATGAAAGGAAGGGGTGTAGACAGATAGAAAACAAGAAATAATGTTTTAATAATAATATTTTTATTATTATTATTATTATTATTATTATTATTATTATTATTATTATTATTATTATTATTATTATTATTATTATTTTACAAACCGGAGCATCCAGGATGGTGAGAGATGGGGAGGGGTAACTCAGCCTGTGGATGAGGAACATAGCTAGGATGACATTGGTCTCTGTGGCTGTATTGTAGCTATATTGAGGCTGAATTGACCATAATTATTGTTATGAAATGTGGTGCGCCACACCCGTAGACTTATATATATATTTTAAGAATATTTTAAAAGTACGGTACTGTGGTAATAAATGGAATCAGAATACCAGAGACACAAATCAATAGGATTTTAATGTATAGCAGGTATCACACGGACCTATTTTTTTTCCATCCTGTGGCCAATTTAAGGCTTCCTATTTGTTCTCTTAGCCCGTTTTAAGAGGTGTACAAGACAACGAGGAATCTAAGGGAGGCAAATTTAGCTTTAGATCGGAGGATAATGGAGGGGAAACGGAGGAAATAATTGCCAGTCTGATAAACGCTTTAGTGGTGGCAAGCAGAACCCGGTAGAAGGGGGAGTAGGCCAAGATAATAGGGGCACACCTCAGTATTTAGGGGTCTAGGAGATGGTAGGCTAGTGGCGAGTAGAAGTTGATGTATGTAGTCAGAAAATTGGAGGTAAATGAGTCCTTCAAATATTATCACGAAACACTACCTACATGGAATTAGCGTGTTTCATGGCATAGTCAGGAGGAATCTGAAGCCTCTAATTCCCATACATGATCACAAAGGTCTTTAATAATTCTGTGATATTGACCTATACAAAATATCAGTAAGAAAAACTGGGCAGTGTCGGGGAATTATTATTATTATTATTATTATTATTATTATTATTATTATTATTATTATTACTAACATCATTCGTTAATTTAGGAATCTGTTTTCATTTCCATCATCACTACAATATTATTTCCTGTGACCCGTTGAAATGGAATTTGTAAGGAAGGAGGTATATATACTTATAATCCATTAGAGTGCCTTGATTCCTCCAAAGAATGCCAGGAAACAGAGGACTAGAAAAATGCAAATAAGGGTGACCTGTTGCCTACATGGATTACTAGGACTAGCTTGGAGGAATATCAGTTGCTCCAGATTTACCAACACTATATCAACAACAGTATTATTATGAAGACTAATAACAACAACAACAGCAGCAGCAACAACAACAACAAAAAACAACATGAATACAGTCACACACATACATACCGTACATATATACATACAGATAGACAGTCACACATAATGTACACACAAACACATACACACACGGTCCCACATACACACAGACTATACTACTAAAGACTACCCACATGAGCCAGACACATTTTATTAATCACACCCTCTCTGTTCACACTCACAAACAAACAAGGGAAGAAGTGAAAATAGCAGATCTTTGTTTCTCACGTGTTTGGTATATAAAGAAAGAGTCAGTAAAAAAGTCAGGTTATTGTCCTTATGTTTGGAACTGTGTGTGATCGTGTATGAGACCTGGTGGTGGCTTCTGATTCCTCCTGACCATACCACGAAACAAGCTCCTTCCATATAGGCTAGGCTAGATGGTGTTTCGCGGCAATGTTTGAACGACTCGCTAGCCTAACCTCAAATTTTCTGACTACATCACAGGGTCCCTTATTAAAGAGGACAACTAGATAATATTTGGTCAGATAGTATATATTGCATCAGTTGTTATATCACTAATCATTCTCTCTCTCTCTCTCTCTCTCTCTCTCTCTCTCTCTCTCTCTCTCTCTCTCTCTCTCTCTCTCTCTCTCTCTTAAAAAAAAAGGAAGTATATATTGCATCTATGTCAAGAGAGGTTACTGTATAATTGAGTGGGAGTGACACATACATTATTTTGGTATTACTATACAACTAGATATTTGATTATACAGTATATATTGCACCTATATTATAAGCCTTTGTAGTTGAGTGGTGGGAGTGTAATTTATTTTCTCCCAGACTTCACGAACCATAAATAATATTCTGGTCTTTGTATAATCATGAATTTTGAGACGATAAATTATTCAGTCTGGTGTATAATGATGAATTTTGAGACGATAAACTATTCTGCTTTTGGTGTATAATAATGAATTTTGAGACGCTAAATTATTCAGCCTAGTGTATAATAATGAATTTTGAGAAGGATAAACTATTCTACCTGGAAGCCCAAGATACATCAAAGCCATAAACAAGTGCTGGTGATATATTAACTGCATCTCCCGAAAAGCTTTTATATTTATGTTCACCAGCAACAGAGTACGGCACCGCAGCTGAGGGTATAAACAAAGTGAAGGTGTCTGTCTGTCTGCCTGCCACTCTCTCTCTCTCACTCGATAACCCACTTACAGAATTATGTTACCTGTTCGTCGTGCCCTCTGACGTATCTATCTAAACTTTATTTAATCGGGAAGTAAGTACACTCGTGATACATAATTTCTGACCAGAGTGTGAGGAGCAAAAAGCTTCGAATCGCCTGGTATTGCTCATTTCCCCACCCAGTACACTTATAGAGGCTGAGTTCGAATGCAGGGTGTGTGTGTGTGTGGTGCCTGCCGTTCGTCTCTGGTCAGGGATTATGTATCACGAGTGTACATTGTTGGTAAATCTGGAGCAACTTTGTGACCTGTCGTCGTGCCCTCTGACGTATCTATCGAAACTTTATTTAAGGGGGTGCGGGAGTAGGGGACAGGCTTGGGGGGGGGGGGGTGCGGAAATAGTGGGACAGGCTTGGGGTGGGTAGAAAGCTTGTTCCCTATTCCCGCAACCCCCTAATCCCCCAAGCCTGTCCCCCTACTCCCGCATCCCCCCCCCCCCATGCCTGTCCCCCTATTCCCGCACCCCCTTAATCGGGAAGTACAGTGTTGGTAAATCTGGAGTAACTAATTCCTGTAAACTGTTCCAAGCAACAGGATATATGTAATTATTTTCGTTAAGGGGGTAATTCACTTTTGTTACAGTGGAGTGCCATGATTCCTCCAAAGTATGCCAGGAAACAGGACCAAATGAACAAAAATAATGGTGTTCTGTTGCTTGGAATAGTTTGGAGGAATCAGTTGCTCCAGATTTACCAACACTGCACTTCCACCTTAAGGGGATAGTATAGTTTTGGTAAATCTGGAATAACTGATTCCTCCAAACTATTCCAAGCAACAGAACACCATTAGTTTTGTTAATTTGGTCCTGTTTTATGGCATACTTTGGAGGAATCAGTGGACTCTAAAGCACCAAAAGTACCGGGTATACCATCCTAAGAGAGTAATACACTTCTGTTACATTGGAGCGCCTTGATTCCTCCAAAGTATGCCAGGAAACAGGATATTATTATTTTCGTTATGGGGGTAATTCACTTTTGTTACATTGGAGTGCCTTGATTCCTCCTAAGTATGCCAGGAAACAGGACCAAATGAAGAAATATAATGGTGTTCTGATGCTTGGAATAGTTTGGAGGAATCAGTTGCTCCAGATTTACCAACACTACTTCCACCTTAATTAAGAGGGTAATTCACTTTTGTTACATTGGAGTGCCATGATTCCTCCAAAGTATGCCAGGAAACAGGACCAAATGAACAAATATAATGGTGTTCTGATGCTTGGAATAGTTTAGACTTTAGAGGAATCATTTGCTCCAGATTTACCCCTAAAACAATGTGCTATAATTATACCCCCTTAACGAAAATTTGTATGTCAGGAAGTAGGAAAACGGGGCGATGGCATGTACAGTCGGCCTCAGGAATTCGTATACACCACTGTGGCATCAGAGGTTCATAACAACTAGAATATTTTGTACGTTAAGTTCCTAGCACAATCCTGTTCTATTAATGTTATTTGGGTAATACTTGAATCAGTCAGCAGAACAATCCCTACAGTATGTGCTAAATATATACAACTTTTAACTGATGCACTGTGTACGAATTCTTGAGGCCAACTGTACGTGCTGGTATTACTGTACCTCGTTAATTTAGTTTGAGATTTAGCTCACTGACATTAACTTATGCCGTACAGCCATTAGCCAAGTAGGATGGAAAAGTCAGAGAAATTGAATATAGTATTATGCTGGACTATTATTGACAATGAGTAAAAGAAAGCTTAGAAAAAAAAAAAAAAAAAAAAAAAAAAAAAAAAAAAACGCTACCCAAACAAACAAACAATGCCCATAAAGAAAGGAAGGGTATTTGATTCCTCCTAACTCTACCAGAAAACAGACACCCTCAGTGGTACTAATAGGTGATCTGTTTCGTGGCATAGTTTGGAGGAATCTAAGACCTTCCAATTCACCAACAAAAGAATCTTCCCTTAATTGTTTAGATGAGGTGTAGAAGAAGAATTCAGAATAGGAACAATTAGGAATTAAATTTGACTGAACATACCTCAGTAGTATCCTTTAAAAATTGGAAGGCTAGGCTACTGATTCCTCCAAACTATTCCAAGCAACAGGACACCATTATTTTTATTCATATGGTCCTGTTTCCCTGCATACTTTGGAGGAATCGAGGCACTCCAAAGTACAGTAATTGGACACATGAATGGGTGGTACAGCCCAAGTGAAAGATGGTCAATTTCTCCCAATATCAAGTTCCTTAGTGCCAAATAGGAGACATCATCAGGGGCAGAAGTCAGTATTGAGGATGGTAATAAAAAGCAAGTACCTGATAATAGACACTGGTTAGGTTAGGTTAGGTGGGTTGGGTTAGGTTAGGTGAGGTTAGGTTGGTAATTAGGAGGGGCAGAAGTCAGTATTGAGGATGGTAATAAAATGATCAACGAAGTAAACAGAGAAAGTCAGAAGATGGAATTAGAGAACCATAAGGTAATTTTTAGCGATATAGTAGTTAGCTTATTAGTTGGTAAATCAAAGCCGGGGACGAAATTGTAGGAAGCGTTGGGGAATAAACGTTATTTTATTTCATTCATTATTTTTTTAAAGAGAGAGAGAGAGAGAGAGAGAGAGAGAGAGAGAGAGAGAGAGAGAGATTATTTTCTTTTTTCATATTTTTTTTAAACAGAGAGGGAGAGAGAGATTATTTTCTGTTCATATTTTTTTTAAACAGAGAGAGAAAGAGAGAGAGAGAGAGAAGAGGAGAGAGAGAGATTATTTTCTTTTTTCATAATTTTTTTTAAACAGAGAGAGAGAGAGAGACAGACAAATTATTAGTGCTATAACAACTGATTCCTCCAAAGTATTCCAAGCAACAAACAGACCACCATTATTTTCATCAATATGGTTCTGTTTCCTGGCATAATTTTGGAGGAATCACGGCACTTCAATATTCCAAAAGTATATTATTCCCTTAAGGGGGTGCGGGAATAGGGGGACAGGCTTGGGGGGATTTAGAGGGGTGCGGGAGTAGGGGGACAGGCTTGGGAGGGGGGTTAGGGGGTGCGGGAGTAGGGGGACAGGCTTAGGGGGGGTTAGGAGGGTGCGGGAGTAGGGGGACAGGCTTCGGAGGATTTAGGGGGGTGCGGGAGTAGGGGGACAGGCTTATGGGGGGGTTAGGGGGGTGCGGGAGTAGGGGGACAGGCTTGGGAGGGGGGTTAGGGGGGTGCGGGAATAGGGGACAAGCTTTCTACCCCCCCCCCAAGCCTGTCCCCCTATTCCCGCACCCCCCTCCCCCCAAGCCTGTCCCATACTCCCGCACCCCCTTAATTAATAATGCTGGGGGAGGGGGGGCTGGTGGTGTCAGTAAACCTTGGCTACTGAGTGTATAATTATTCACAAAACAATAACAACAACAACAACAAGGGAGAAACAAACAAACAATTAAACAAACAAACAAACAATTAATTCTAAGAAGACACGAGTAGAGAAGATTAAAACCAGGAACAAAGGACATTGAAGAAAAGAAGAAACAGGTATAAGAGTAAATACAAAAAGCAGAAAGACGAAGAAAGAGATGAATGAGATTTATAGTAAAGACAAAGAAAGAGATGAACGAGATTTTATAGTAAAGAATAAGAGATAGATGAATGAGATTTATAGTAAAGACGAAGAAAGAGATGAACGAGATTTATAGTAAAGACGAAGAAAGAGATGAACGAGATTTATAGTAAAGACGAAGAAAGAGATGAATGAGATTTATAGTAAAGACGAAGAAAGAGATGAATGAGATTTATAGTAAAGACAAAGAAAGAGATGAAAGAAATTTATAGTAAAGACGAAGAAAGAGATGAATGAGATTTATAGTAAAGACGAAGAAAGAGATGAACGAGATTTATAGTAAAGAATAAGAGACAGAGAGGAGACGTAAGATAAGAAGAAAAAGAAAATATGAGACTATGAAAGGGACAGACAGACAACCAATTAAAAGGGGATAGGCTAGTTTACTTTCGGTACATTGGAATGCCTTGATTCCTCCATAGCATTGGGCTAAAGGAAACAGGACCAGCAGGTTGACAAATAATAATGGTGTAATGTTGCTTGGAATAGTTTGGAAGAATCAGTTGCTCCAGAAAGACCCCAACTGTGTACTACCCCCCCCCCCCCCCTCAGTATTATAATTGTGATTAGAGGAGGCAGATAAAGATTACCTTGATTTAGGTATATATTGAGTATAAGCATTGATGAGGAAGGGAACTAGGAAAATTATTATGAACAAAATAAGTACTCAAACCCACACACACACACACAGAGAGAGAGAGAGAGAGAGAGAGAGAGAGAGAGAGAGAGAGAGAGAGAGAGAGAGAAATATCACGTTGATGTGGAAGCATGTTTTGGGAAAATTATGAACAAAATAAGTACTCAAACCCACACAGAGAGAGAGAGAAATATCACGTGGATGTGGAAGCACGTTTTGGCTAGTGTGGCTAGTGGGTTGGCATGTAGTGAAGGAGGGATAGAGGGAGGGGAGGGGAGGGTGGCACAGGGAGGGAGTGAGTGAAGGGCGTGGTGAGGAAGGAGAGAGAGAGAGAGAGAGAGAGAGTGTCAGCCAGCCAAATGAGGTGCTGATAGGTTAGTTAGTTGGTATAGTAGGTACGGTACCATACTTGTGTGTGTGTGTGTGGGGGGAGAAATTTATTGTGGTCTGATTGGCAAGTAAGATTATGATAAATATATATGTGTGTCGAGGAAGGAAATAGGGCACACACAGAGAGAGAGAGAGAGAGAGAGAGAGAGAGAGAGAGAGAGAGAGAGAGAGAGAGAGAGAGAGGGAGGTGTATTAATAATATTTTACAAGGTCAGGTCAGGGGAGGATAGATGAGCTACGATGTGTGTGTGTGTGTGTGTGTGTAATATCCAGGTGCTCACATTTCCACTTTGGTTTGTTGTTGTTGGTTCATGTCTTGCCTGGTGGTATGTACAGTCACGGTCAATAGTCCTACAACACCCACGAATGAGATGGCCTCGAATAATGATGCGAGACTGATACTGAAGCTGGTGTTGGTCTCTGTAATGCATGTACAGTCGTGGACATAAATTTCAATACATATATGAATAACTCGAACTTATTGCTGACTAATGTTTTCATAATAAGTAGAGTGTTAATGTTTTGAATAGTGACTGAGTAGCTGCTTGTAGTAAATTAGAATATAGTATTTGACCAATTTATGGAAAAGTTTCTCAGCTAACGAACACACAGGGAAGTTATCAAACTCTTACATGAGTCACCCTAATGTGGATTGATATTATTGTCCACGACTGTACATAAGATTCACTCTCACTGCTGACTTTCATATACCCAAGGTAGGATTTTTGAGGGTGACTATACAGGAGCAAAGGTTCAAGCACCACCACCACCACCACCACCACCACCACCACCAGTCATTTTTCTCTGGGTATAGCCTCCCTAGTACGTATAGACAGTGGGTGAGCTTGCCAAGATTACTGCCAAGATGCTGCTGCTGGGCTCTGAAGAAACATGATGGTGGTGATGGTGGTGGAGGAGGAGGAGAAAGAGGTGGTGGATATGGGTAGGAAGAGGAAGAAGGAGGAAGTAGTGGATAAAGGGGGGAGGGATGGTGGAAGAAAGAGGAATAGAGGATAAAGGGAGGGAATGAGAGGAGAAAGAGGTGGTGGATATGGGTAGGAAGAGGAAGGAGTGGATAAAGGGGGGAAGGATGGTGGAGAATGAGGTGGAAGAAAGAGGAATGGAGGATAAAGGGAGGGAATGAGGGAGAATGAGAAGATGAAGAAGAATTATAGGAAGAGGAGGAGGAGGAGGAGGATAAGGGGAGGTAATGTCAGAGAATGAGAGGAGGAAGAGGAGGAGGAGATGGTGGACAAAGGAAAGGAACAGTGGAGAATGAGAGGATAAAGAGGAGAACAAACAGTCGAAACAGAACAACAACAAACATTAAATGGAGCAAAGAGATGCAAACGACGATAAAGAAAGATACCGAGAAGCATTAATAGTAGTAGTAGGAGAAAGTGGGATATATACGTGGAAAGAGGAGGAAGTGGATAAGGGGAGAAAGAGGGAGGAGGAGGAGGAGGAAGTGGGTTATATACGTGGAAAGAGGAGGAAGTGGAGGTGGTGGATAAGAGGAAGGAGGAGGAGGAGGAAGTGGGATAAATACGTGGAAAGAGGAGGAGGTGGATAAGGGGAGAAAGAGGAACGAGGAGGAGGAGGAAGTATTCAGGTTGAGAAAGCCGGAAGAGGAAGAAAAAACAACTTGAGGGGAGAATGTATACGGTACACTTTTGGTACGCATTGTAGTGACTTGATTATTTCCTCCATAGTATATAAAACAACTTGAAGGGAGAATATAATATTATACACTTTTTGTACACATGGGAACAAGACACAATTTCTGACCGCGAGTGTACAGTGTGAGTATTTTCACCTCCGATTCAGCAGATGGATTGGGTTCGATACTGTAGCTTAATTAAGGGGAAGGTATAGTATTGACATTTTTGGAGATAATGATTCCTCAAAACTATTCCAAGCAACAACAGAACACCATTATTTTTGTTCATCTGGTCTTGTTTCCTAGCATACTTTGGAGGAATCAAGGCACTCCAATGTACCAAGTCTTAGTATACTTATCCCCTTAACTGCGTACAGAAGAGAGAGAGAGAGAGAGAGAGAGAGAGAGAGAGAGAAAAGAACTGTTAGGTGTGAGAGAGAGAGAGAGAGAAAAAAAAACGGTTAGGTGTGTGTGTGTATGTGTGTATGGGGAGGGAGGAGGGTAGATAATTACAGACGTCAGCCATCATAACCTTGACGCCTTACACTCATCAGGCTTACAGTGTAGTGCTACGCCGTAACACACACTTACTCTCATTAATTAACACACACAATTAAGTACACTAGTATACATTTGGTACATAGAAGTGTCTTGATTCCTCCAAAGTATGCCAGGAAACAACAGGACCATATGAACAAAAATAATGGTGTTCTGCTGTTGCTTGGAATAGTTTGGAGGAATCAGTTGCTCCTAATTACCCCCTTAATTAACTCTCTTGGTCAATATAAGTTGGTAAATTGGTAGATCTATTATTCCTCCAAACTATGCCACGAAACAGATCCCCTATTAGAACCATTGAGGGTATCTGTTTTCTGTTATAGTTTGGAGGAATCAGAGACCTTCCAATTCACCAACAAGAGAATCTCCCCTTAACACACACATACACACACACTCGTTCGTACGTCATTTCTTTTTTATTTACGCAGAGGGAGTGAACACAAACGCTTTATTAATTACATATCAACATCATCTTTTACAGCTGCTGATAATTGTGTTTGTTTGTTTTTTTTTCGATATATTTGTGATCGTGTTATTTTGGTCTCTACTGTCTCTTTCTAAGTTCCCTCTCCCTTCTTCTCTCTCACTCCCTCATAATGTTTTCCACTTCCTCACATCCCCCAGCCCCTCCCTCTCTCTCTGTCAAACAAGCGGGAACGATGCCAGCTATCCTACCTGCGTCACTAGAGAGAGAGAGTGTGTGTGTGTAGAGAGAGAGAGAGAGAGAGTGTGTGTGTGTGTGTGTGTGTAGAGAGAGAGAGAGAGAGAGAGTGTGTGTGTGTGGAAAATGCCGTGTTTATTTCTCGCACACCAAAGTATTGAGGGGATGTATGCCCCGGTATACCCTAATTCACTAACATATACCCATACCCCATTCACTAACTTATCAACAAAATCCCAATTCCACCTTTAAGGGAAGATTGTCTTGTTGGAAAATTAAAAGATCTGTGATTCCTCCAAACTATGCCACGAAACTGATTCCCACTTAGTACCATTGAGGGCGTCTGTTTTTTTTGGTAAAGGCTAGTTAGGAGAAATCAGTATCCTTCCAATTTACCAACAAGATAATCTCCCCTTAAGGACCCTGTGATTGTGTGTAAATATTGGAGGCTTCTGATTCCTCCTGACTATGCCACGAAACAAGCTCCTTCCATATAGGTGGTGTTTCGCGGCAATATTTGAAGGAATCGTTTATCTCCAATTCTCTTACTACATCACAGGGTCCCTTAAGGTGGTAATTCTTTTTTGGTACATTGGAGTGCCATGATTCCTCCAAAGTATGCTAGGAAACAGGACCAGAAGAGCAAAAATAATGGTGTTCTGTTGCTTGGAATAGTTTGGAGGAATCAGTATCCTTCCAATTTACCAACAAGAGAATATCCCCTTAAGATGATCTAAGTTATAGGTATCTAAATTTTTTAGGGACATTTCAGTGCCCCTGTCAGTTATACGCTAAAACAATATGGTGGGGAAAGTTAATTTTTTGTATGCAGTGATGTATGATACAGCTTGTACAGCCGGCGGCAAAAGTCGTGTCGTCGCCTCACTCAGCACGTCTTCAAAGATAACATAAAGGTTAATCATCGAATAAACACATTCACCATACAGAAATACGATATCCAGGGGGTAGATTAATATACTTATCTGGTTTTTCAGTTTACGAGCCCCTGAAGATTATATTTCCATACTTACTTTATGACTTTGCAGATGTAACGACACGATAATTGCCGCCGACTGTACACAATATGTCGATGATTTAACACACTGATGTCAGACAAATCGGTCTTTCGAAGTTCCCAGTAAATCATGTGAGTTTCTGACAACTCTCCCATGAAGGAAGACAGGTAATGCCAAGCAGAAGGTGGTATTATTAAACTTGAAGGAAAAGGCGTTTCGTAGCTGAATTCGCATTAAAAACAAAAACGACGACGAAGAGATCAAACGTTTCCTCGAAGTATAGTAGTTTAATCACGGACCCTGAGTTTAATAATATCACCCAGAGTGTCGCACATTGTTCTCTTCTCATTGGCAGTTCCGAATATATACAGTATAAAATGTCTTGAGTGCTCTGATATTGTTGTCATAGGCCCTGACTTTGTTTCGTCTCATTTCCCCGCCACTTATCATCAAAGAAAGGGCCGGGGAATGAAAGGAAAAAATGTGAAAAAGTACCATATCATTACTGTCTTGTCCTGACTTAAATTCGTCTCATTTCCCCGCCACATAGACTCTGATTCATTTCATTTCCCTGCTACATGTCATTAAAGAAAGAGACGGAGACTGCAAGGAAAGAATGTGAAAAAGTACCACGAGTTACCTCAGATTTGTTTTCCTACTGTACAGTCGGCGGCAAAAGTCCTGTCGCCTCACTTGCTTCACCGAGGCACGCAATGTTCATAGACTCGAGATTATTAGGTGTAGAAAACATGCGTATTTCTCGAGTCCATGAACACTGTGCGTCTTGGTGAAGCAGGTGAGGCGACACGACTTCTGCCGCCGACTGTACCAGACATCATGCATACAGTACAGTATTAGAGGGTTCAATATGATCTCATCTCTGTTATTGTGTATGTCACCCACACACACACACACACACACACACTGTTATTCTGTAGCCCATGTGCGCGCTCTCTCTCTCTCTCTCTCTGTGTAGCCTATATGTGCGCACTCTCTCTCTCTCTCTCTCTCTCTCTCTCTCTCTCTCTCTCTCTCTCTGTGTGTAGCCTATATGTGCGCACTCTCTCTCTCTCTCTGTGTAGCCTATATGTGCGCACTCTCTCTCTCTCTCTCTCTCTCTCTCTCTCTCTCTCTCTCTCTCTCTCTCTCTCTCAACATAATGATCTCAGTTGTGTATAAATGTATCTAAACTTATGCAACACTAATGAATATAGTTGGCATTGTGTCAATATTATAGAAGGGAAGGAAGAGGGGAAGGTAGAGGAATTTTGTCCTTTGACATTTTTAGAACGGTGACGTATATATGTGTGCCCTTCTTACCATGGGACATCCCTTATACCCTATGCCCTGTGGTGGGTTGTCGGCTACCATCCCATACTGATTTACAAACCTCATTTCTTACTTCAGTTCTGTCTCCTGTTATGAGTTTATCGTCTTAGTCCTTCTTATATAGGAATACTAGGCGGCGGGCTTGCTCGTTTCGCTCTGGTGGCCTCGGAGGTCAACAGGACCATTCAGTTTTACCAATACTAACCAAATGATAGGTTATGTTTATGATTATCTCTTTTTCATTGTTTCTTCATCTGGCCACAGGAATTCGTACACACACTGTTGGTTCCGAGGGCTTACTACATAATTATAGAACATGTAACACTATGGAACTGCAATACAATGTTATTATTAGGTTTGTTCATATGCAGTCACAGAGTCACTTGTTACACCATTCATTGCAATACTTCCTGAAAAATGGTCTCTCTTTTCAAATAGCCTTTGTAAGAATTCCTGTGGTCAACCAAACTTTATCAATTTCTTGCATTATGGTTTTCATCATGTGGCAGTGGTTGACTATTCTCAATTTCTTCTTTTTCAGTTCACAGCAGAGTTTGTCAAGGAAACTCTTTTCTACAACACGATTGAGAAGATTCGTCAACTTCGTTCCCAGATGAATAACAAACCGGAACAAGGAAAATCAAACAAAAACAAGAGTAGCAACAACAGCAACAGCGTAGCCAGAAATAACAGCAACAAAAAGAATGAAAAGCAGGGGTCACTGAATGAAGAGAAAAAGGAATCCAAGTTGAAGAATGGGCCGGAGAAGGAGAGGTCCAGCTCTGATTCTTGTCCTAGCACCACCACCAACACAGAGAATGGGAATAATGAGAAGGATTGCCCATCAAAGGACAGCACCAGTAAAGAGCCACAGCAGCAGCACCAGCAAGCCAAGAATGACAAGGATGCAACACCAGCAGCAACAGGAGCAGCAGGGTCGAAAAAAGAACAGCCAGAGACAAAAAGCGACAAGGAACAACCACCAAAAATTATGCGAGCGGGGAGTGGTGTGGAAAATTTATCTCCACCATCATCATCATCATCATCAACAACAACAACAACAACAACTACAGATACCTCTGATAGCACGTCTCTGAAAAAAGACGACACCTACTCCAACGTAAATTTCTTGAAGCGAAATTCCATCAAGGGACCAGGAGGGAACAGTAATAATGGCGATACATCTTCAACAGGAACCCAGAATGTTTGTAATGGTGGTGACTCTCAGGATGCTGGGTATATTGACTCCTACGGTAACCTGAACTACACCAAGCTCCTGACTGATCAGATTCTGGCGGTGGACAAGCAGGTGGTTCAGATTTGCAAGAGTCGTGCCGATATGTCAGGTAAGTTGAGGGAAAGTTTTAAGTGGGTATATGAAAGCTATACTGATACTAATTCATGTTTTGTGAGTTAGATTTGTACCTTCTTCTCTGTAAAGTCAACAGAAGACAGGATTGATTGATTGATATTAGGCGCCACAACAGCGAAGTCATATGGCATCCAACAGAAGACAGGAAGTAGATTAGAGTAACCATAACGTAACTCTATTGAAAGCAGGTAAAATTGCAATACCTAAGTCAGTGATTACTACCATTTTTCAGGTATTATAATAATATGTTTTACTGCCTTTGGTCATAGGTACGACAGCAGTGGTGGGAGTGTTGGAGGGAGAGCTTCTTGTCATTGCCAATGTGGGAGACTCGAGAGCCGTCATGGGGGACAACAAGGGGTCTGCCGTACCTCTTTCATATGACCACAAACCTAACCAGGTCAGAAATATGTCCAACTGTCTAGTTAGTCCTTCTTTCCTCCCCCTATGGAATAAAAACAGCCTCATAAGAACCCATAAATCTTTTCCTGTTTGCTTTCATCGTATTCTCAGACAAACTCAACCTCTACCTATCCTAACATAACCTACCATGACCAATAACATACTGTATTGATGTTTGCTTCCTTCATGCGATTCAACCAAACTACTTACGGGAAGATTCTCTTGTTGGTGAATTGGAAGGTCTTGGATTCCTCCAAAGTATTCCAAGCAACAGGACATCATTATTTTTGTTCTTTTAGTCCTGTTTCCTGGCATACTTTGGAGGAATCATTAGCCCTCCAATTCATCGACAAGTGAATCCCTCCTTAACATTTCCTGGCCTAATCTGATCTCCAACCCACAGTTAAAGGAACGGCGTCGGATTAAGGAGGCGGGTGGGTTCATCAGCTTCACTGGGGTGTGGCGGGTGGCTGGTGTCCTGGCCACCTCGCGTGCCATTGGAGACTTCCCACTCAAGGAACCCCGCCCACTCATCACTGCTGAGCCCGACGTTCTTACTTTTAGCCTAAGGGACCATAAGGTAGGGCAGGAAGAATGAGTTGTGATATAATACAATCAGGTAGACAGTGTTGAGGGAGATAGGGTTAGAAGAGGAGACGGTGGGATGTGAGTAGAATATGGTAGGATGGGATATAAGGAGAATATTGTAAAGCAGGCTGGCAGGGAATTAGGTGAAGTAAGCCCAGGGTTGATGGGGATGCTTATTGCCTTCTTCCAAGTCCCAAGGTCCCCCTTTTGTTGTGTATCCAGTTATTGAAGTTTGCAGTAAAGATATTTATGGCTTTTGCTGTGAGATGGTGTTGTGGGTTATGAATTGACTGTGTGTGTAGGAAGTAGAGGATGGGTAAGTCAGGCAAGATGACTAGAAGCACAGAGCAGTTTGAGATAGATAATAATCATAACCTTGTTACCATACTGTACTTGGATTTAGGACTTGTGGACAGATTGTATTGACATAGAAGATTAGATACAGTACTTTCTACTATACAATATTAGTGCTATATAATCTTGTATGGAGCACCAGTATACTGAAATAGTGAAGCACAAACTATGATGTATACCATGTATTATGCGTAGAGCTTGGCTTGTGTTTTTGGAGATCACTCATTGTTACTGCGGTGTTTTAACTCCTTTGTGTTGCCTCTGATGGGATACTGTTCTCCAGTATGGTGTTCAGCAGCTGACTGCCATCTCAAGTTGCTGGATAGGATTGTTTCTAATGCTAATTTTTTTACCGACGGTTTACTTGATTGTAATCTGAGTCACTGTCGTTCTGTTGCATCATTGTGCGTGCTTTTCAAGATCAGAAGTAATGTGCTGCATCCTCTTAACTCGTCTCTGCCACCTTGTGTCACTCGTGGTACATTGGACTCCCATAGGTTTGCTTACGCATTGCCGCGCTGTAGAACCTGTCAGTACAGTCGATCGTTTGTCCCTAGGTTGGTGTCTCTTGTGGAATGGCCTTGGTGAATCTGTCTTTGATGGTGTAGGACTGGCTGGCTTCAAGAGTTGGACTAATATGTTTTTATTAAGCTAACTGCTCATCTTTCTTTCTCTAAGCTGTCTTCTTTTCTTCAGGTTGGATTCATGGGGCTGGGGTCCTCGGATTGATAGAATGCTTGCATTCTCTCCCAGCTTTGTGTCTCTGGTCTATTTTAATAATAATAATAATAATAATAATAGTATGCATCAATTAACTCTGGGAATATATTATTGACAGTTATCAGAACAAAGTTTAATACTCACCTCTCCTGAACACTTCCCCAGGCACAGTTTGTGATCCTTGCAACAGACGGGCTGTGGGATGTGATGAGTAATGAAGAGGCCGTATCATTCATCCTGCCCCGTCTCTCCCAACGTGACCATGGTGCGTCCTGTCTTGCCCGCCATGCCTACGCCCGTGGCTCTCAGGACAACATTACCGTGACTATCCTCACCCTTGGACACCTGGCTGGCTAATGTGTCTTGGGTAAGAGTTATTTGTTTGTTTTGGTATTGCAGGAAGGTGAAGCTCGGATCATTTGCATGACTGGATAAATTGCCTCTCCCTAGAGAAACTAAACACCGAGTCTCGTATGAACATTTAAAGGTTTTTATTACAGAAACCATTTTTTGACTCTTAGAGTTAGGGTTTCTCTTTTTACGTGGTTCTCATATCAAAGCATACAGTACTAATATTAAAATTTTATCATAATAAAAAAAACAGCTTTATGCCTTTTTCTTCCAAACTTTGATACTCTATAGTTCTAATGGCATAATAAGGTACAGTATATAATGTCAGGAAAATTGTAAAAATTGTTTTGGATTTGAATGAGGGAGTTCTATTCAATCACTATAGGTTAAGGAGGCTGTTTGATCAAGGCCTTCATGTGTAGGATGTGGCATCAGACAGTAAAATAATTTTATGTTTCCTATCATACTTTCCTGCTCTCATTATCATGTTCTCCACCCCAGCATCACCAAAGAAGAGAGTAGAAGAGATCCGTCCTAGACAGCCCAAACAAGGAGATTAACCCACCTGATCACAACCAGAGTATGGTTCTGTTTACCTGGCAAGTGCTGTCTCAAGGTCCCTTTATGTGCATGTGTGTAAAGGTCATCTTACACACACACTTGGTCTCGGGTTAGAGGAAGGGAGAGTGTTTAATTGGTAGTAAAAGGATTAGGCTGCCTTACTGTATTTTGTTTGCTTTGACTTCCAGTTTAGGGGAAGAGAAAGTGTTTAATTGGTAGTAAAAGAATTAGGCTGCCTTTCTGTATTTTGTTTACTTTGACTATGTTGCTTGAGGAATCCTGAAGCCTGAATGTTTGAACAAGCCTTTGGGCAGAGACTTGGCATGATATGTTGTTTCACTTGACTTGTATAAATACATGTACTGAAGAAAATTAATTTAAACAATTAGTCTACAGTCATAGGATATAACAGTCTCAAACCATGTCTTTGATCCAAGTTTGTTCTTCCTTTCAAGAATGTGTGTGTGTGTGTATAGAGGTGGCTGTCTTTCATGCTTCTAGATCACAGAAGGGTAATCTGCAGATGAAGACCCCATTTAAGGAGGAGTATACTGTATAGCAATGACATTTTGTTACTCTTCCTTCAGGCCAAGAACAGCAATGCAACGTAAGTAAAATGCAACAATGTATCAGGTTGGTGAAGTGTAGCATTTTTAACTTCCATCCAGGTGGTCTGTGTTTGCAGCCAGTCACTGCATACCAACCGTGGGGAGGATATGACCTTCCTGTAACGTCATTGGGCTACACTGCTTTTGTGTTTTAGATTGGTTGAATGAATTTGTTGCCGTTTTCCTCCTCTGTTGTTGTTTACATCTAAATTCTCCCCACTTGTGTTAGAATCCAAGAAAGCCATTTGTATTGGTTGGTCAGATTGAGAACCAACTTCATGAGATGTTCAGTCACTACATAGATATGCATTTGGTTATGGATGAGACATATCATTCCTTATTTTAACCTTCCAATTATACATACCCTGGCAAAACCACATGCAGTATTTTTATTATCATTGTACAGTAGAACATGTTATCATGTCACTGTATAGCAGCCAGAAGCAGTGATTGGATGTTTATGATGGAGGGACCCCTGAAATATGTACAGTACTGTATTTGTTATGAAAAGTAATAGCATTTTGTGGTGATGGTGGCTGAAGAATGGCACTTTGTGTGTTTCAAAAATTAATACGGTACTGGGGGTGTATTTGCCTTAAAAATTTTAACATTGAACATGGTTATTGTTTGATATGATATAAATGGTCTTATCTACTCAAAAAAGTTTATTGTGTATTAGGAAGGACATTTATGAAGGTAACAGTTTTTTACAGATGATATTGGTATATAAGTGATACAATTGTAAGTTAATTTTCATTAAAAATGTTACTGTATCCAGATGTATAGATTCATCAGTGAAAACTGTTTGTTGAATAGAGGAATGATGGCTTGTGATGACAAAAGGGGGTTGTTTTATACCGAGTCTAATAATCAGATCACATAATATAGTCATTTGCTTTATGAATATTAGTATTGTATCACAAAGTAGGCATCCTGTACAGAGTTTTATATTTATTTTGTAGCTGGAACTGGAGTAGAGTAGAAGGATTGGAGTATTTGTGCCAGCAATGGTTCAAATTCAGACTATACCATGGAAGATAAAGTATGTGAAATGTTGTAAGTGAACTGAAGGCCATTGATCCCTCTAAACTGTGCCATAAAGCAGACAACTGATAATCTATTTCATGTTACAGTTCAGAGGAAACAGTAGCCCCTATTCACCAACACTTACAGTAAGCCACTTGATGTGTGTGTCGGTGAAATGTGAACCCCACATTGTAACCTGGTAATATATTTATTCACCTACCTCTTCTGGTTCATCCAAGCATTAAAGATGTGGGCTTGAGGGGCAGAGAGTTAATGTGAAGGCAGTTCTTTTCTCTGGGCATTCAATGTTTGTCATTTGTACCTTGCTCTAATTTTCTTTATCTCTTCACCACTTGGAGGTAGGAAAATTGGCTCTTGAAACAATTCCTGACTTTACTGCCCCATAAAGACCCTTTATGGAATCTAGGGAACTGGCAATAGCCAATGAGTAATCCCAGAGATGTGTGTGTAGTTATAATGTGGTGATGATTAATTGTAAGCATTGAACTACTAATCTCAAATCGAAGGAAATGGCATTTGTATCCTCATAGTTCCACACTTCATGTATAGTGTGTAGGAAATCAAAAGTGGGTCAGTACTATATAACATTTTCAACCTTTTTCTCTAGACAAGTAGTCAGTCAGGAGTGAGTTTAGTTACTGCAGATGCTTACAACTATGTGTAACAAGTGACAGTGGAGACTGTTTGGTTGATAGTTTTTCTTAACTTATTTATATGTAGAGTCAAGGATAAAAGCAGTCTCATCTGACCATCTGTATACAAGGCTTTTATTAGGTATCTAGGTACGATGATGTACATTGCTGCATTTATGAGTACAGTACAGTACTACTGGACTAGACTTACACTTGCATTTGTCTCCTTAAGTATACATCATCATTCTACTTAGTCTTTTGTGGTGTAGGAAAAGATAAAAATTCGTATTCTTAAATGTACACTAGGTCCCAAGAGTATCAGTGCACAGGGGGTCTGATGCTTACCGAACACATTCACTCGTGTAGTATATCGGACACTAATATATCAGTGACCTTCATACTGTGATCCCATGTTTCATGCATGTTGTTCACCAATGCATTCAGGATCTAGTGTACATATTGGTAACACAAAGAAGCCTACTTCAATTTAAGCCCTTATGTTTATTTTTAAAGCAAGTACAACACAAAATTCAAATATGATGCTACAGTACTGTAGTACAACTTTATATAACAAACTCAATCAGAAGCAATAGTTGTAACTTTTGCCAAACTCTAAACTGTGATAATGAAGATCTCTTCAAATGATGATGAATACAGTTAAATTTTTTCATATAATGTCATTAATAAAAATGCCTTTCTCGTCGGATATGTACTCATTTAATGTTAAGTAGTCGTATATTATTGAATGGCAAGTGGGTCAGCACTTTTGTTCAGGACTGTACACTATTAGAGGTATTAATTAGATTGGTGAATGGCCTGTATTTTTATAATATGATATATTTGGCGTTCTTAGGAAAGCTTTTACAGTTATTGAGATAACTAATGCAAATATTTGGACTTATTAGAACACGAATTGGGTCTAATTATATTTTCTTCTAACATGAAAGTAAAAATTACCTGTCCTTGTATTTGTACCACCATAAAGGAAATATTCAGTGCTGAGAGAGAGAAAAAGAAATGTTTTTAGTCTAGTGGGTGTGCACACTCAAAAGGCTGGATATATAGGAATGAGAATATTAATTTACAATACTGTAGTTATAAGAACCCTCAAAAAGAAAAATATATGAGAACTCCAGTGAAATTTATGTACTGTAGTAAGGAGGCAATTTTTACCCAAGCAAGGAAACAGTTTCCTCATTTAGTGTATTGTATATTTATACAAGATGAAATTGTTTTGGTACAATATAAGACAGTACTCTAATTTCCAGGATATAGTCAACTAGATTGTGTCAGCATTGATAACTCTTGCACAATTTTTAGTAAATATCTTCACCTCAAAAATACTACAATTGTAAAGACATGTAATTCCTTCAGTTTCTCTTAAATGCCAAAAGGACAATTAATTGGATCAATTTTACCAGTTGGAGGGAGAACTGGCCCGGTACAGTGTTGATGTTACTTGGCTTGCGTTCATGGCTCACATATGGGAGTAATGCATACCTATACCCTAAGTATGAAATACAGATCCTGTATAACTTTGCTTGGGTGGAGTTCATTTTAACAGGATGGTCATTACTGTTAAAATGAGGATAAGCCTGGTACAGTACAAACAAGTTGAGGTTGTACATTGAATCTCATAACACTGACCAACATAAAAAGATATTACCTTCTGTAGTGGATGCAGCCATTTAAATCTAATGTTGACAAATATTAAGCAACTGAATGTTTCCTTTAAAGGGGTAATCACCAAAATGCTAGTAAAATGGTTCCTTAAAACTATATTAAGAGCTGTATGCCTCATTTTTGGTCATGTTTTGGGACACTTAGCAGGAATCAATACCCTGCAGTTTACATTAGTAACCTCATTGAAGACCTATCCTTCAAAACTGGGCAGCCATTTCTACTTAAAATAAAATTGTCCTGAACAGAAGGCAAACTAACTACATGTACTGTACAACCCAGCCAGCCCTCTTCCATGCAGTACTGTACTGTAGATGGAAAGTCATACACAGCCAGGTTTAGCAAAAAAAACAAACAAAAAAGCCTCTCTTCCCATTAATCTCTCCTTACTACAAATAGCCAAGGTTCACTAAGAGTGTAGCTAGCCTACCTATGGTAAATGTTAGTTTATTCATCACCTCTGTATATAGTTCCCATTTCCATAACTTATTTATCATCAGAGTTATCATATTTGGTTTGGGCTATTTTGTAGACATTTTTTGTAGCAGAGAAAGTCCAGATGTAACATGGTAAATAAATATATAGAATCTATTTAAATATTCTTTACAGGACTAATCCTAACCATCGGTGTGTCTTATAAAAATCAGTCCAGGGATATTTATTTGTAATCTTTTATTATATTTTCTCCATCTCATTTTAATATCTTTATTACTTGCATAAAGGTTCATAAAAACTCTGGTTCATTCTCATTTTATTTTTAATTGGAAGAGTGTCCGGAGATCAGCCACTTAAAAATTCACACAACATTTTGAAAAAAAAAAAAAAAAAAAAACTAAAATATATACTTATAAAAATCTTTTTCTGGCATATCAAAGTAGAGATATGCTACTTCAACACAACTGGATGGCTAAACCCTTACGCTCCACCCAGGACAACCCTTGGACCCCCCCACGGGGCCCGAAGGCCCCACGGGGGTCCTTCAGGCGCCTATCAGGAACTGGCAGGGTTAATACTTCCCCCTTAACAATGCCATCAGGGGGAAGGGGGTTCCTCCAGGGTATAAGGAGGGGGACCCCACACACCAGTGCTGTCCACTATGTAGGCTGGACCACCCATCCATTGGAAGAGGTGTGCACTGGTGTGTCCATACCACATCATTGAGTAGCTTGGGCAGCACTCACTACATGCTACCATCGTATACTTGGCCTCTCACTGCACCATCTACCTCACTTCACAAGTACCTGAAACACACAAAACATCTCTATTTTGCTTCCCAAGTGCATGGACAACTTTATATACAAATATAATCATTTTTATATCCACACTATAATTACTAGGGGCTCTCACTGCATCGTCTGTAGGTACTTGAGCCAACGTGGAACTACTGTACTGTCAGCAGTATAAATTCAAGTCCATGTCATGTACAATCGGCACCATAAGTTCATTTGATTTTCACCTGCCTATAGTGATGTTGTAATTATATGAATGCAGAGATGACAGATTCTTCTCATATGGTAAGTTACACATGTTAGAATAGAAACTGGTTCTGAATGCAACTATCTGGTCATATTACCATTATTTACTACACGAGATGGATGCTAATTTATGCTGCCGGTTGTACTTTCAATGTTGCTAATATGACCAGATAGATCCATTCTAAACCATTATCTATTCTAACATACGCATTTCTCCAAACGAGAACTATATCAGTCATCTCTGCATTTAAATTGTATTACATCATCACTATAGCCAATACATACGCAGATGGAAATTAAGCTAACTTATGGTGCCCACTGTACTTTCATCTCTCACTGTACCAGCTGGTCCACTTAAATACCTGAAACACACAACTTCATCAGTACTTTCCATTATTAACAAGGACATGATTCACAAATATACTTCAATAAACAAATTCTTGCTATATAAACTCAAAAGTCCAAACCATCGTATTGATATTAACCTAGGTAACTGCAAAGCAATATTATTATAATGATTGTTGTTTAGCAATCACAGTCATTTGGACCATTCATTGCAGTATTTCCAGATTAATGATCTCTTCCCATATAGATTGTGTAAGAATTCATGTTACCAACCATACCAATGAAGATATTCTTATCCTCTGGTTTGTATGCGTTATGAGTGCGGTTGACCCTATACTTGGGATCTCACTCCACCTGCTGACTCAGTCCTGAAACTGAAAAGTAAAGCCATTAATTATAGACAATATTAAAAGTGTACAATCCCGGTGCCATAATAAGTATCCAACCAAGTGTTGAATATTTTATTCAGATTATTAAACAACGCTTATCCCGTCTCATACATAGTTGCCCAATGGAGCTCCTTTAATTAATACTTCTTCAGACTCAGACTATTTGAAGCACACGTTGATACTTTCTTCTTTGGGGTTGTGACTGTACTAGCTCTTGACAAAAACAATGTATTGATTCAAACAATGTACACGAGTTCAGAAGTGGTGTCCCTTTTCCCCTACAAGATATTCTCAACCAGACGGTCCGGACGTCAGACGAGGTTAGACAGTAGGAACAACGGTACGCCTTGCACCTTTCTCCTCGCATAATCGCATTGTAACGTTGTTTAAACCTTCAAACTGCGCCTGGTTGAAATTCATCGTACCAGGAGATCGGGACAACTGATCGTGAGTGTACAGTCGTGGACAATAATAATAATCCACATTGGGGCGACTAGTAATAGTTTGACAGCTTCCCTCTGTTAGTTAGGCGAGAAACTTTCCGAGGGTGAAGGAACATTTGAATTGAAAGCCAATAACACGGGTCAGAAAGGGAGCACAAACCCATCTAGCACTGCCCACATCACTGCAGGCAAGACAAGGAATGAAGGGACAGTATATTGAAAAGGGACTGATCGACTGGTCTGGGTACGAAGGTGTGCCAAAACCTACAGATTCTATAGTCACATCCCGCAGGGACAAAGCGAGGTTTACAACGCAAGCACTACCAAAGAAGTAATTTAATTATAGCAAAGAAATTTAAAGTTTTTTTTTTTTTAACTGACTGGAGCTTACCGTACTTTATAAATGCTAAACTCTTTGATAAAGCATGGTTCGAACGACAAAGCAACAGAACATATCCAGCGACCAGTGTTTTGTTGTTCGAACCGCAAGCAATTCACCGATTTTGTAGCCGGCTGAGGGAAAGAACTTTTGTAGGTAGTTTTAAGGAATCAGTTTAGCAATCCTCCAGAAAAGAATACCTTAAGTGGCTCATTAAAGAACATTCTAAACCAGGGATTATTAGTACGTTTTCCAGAGAGTATTTTGATGGCTGACGAAAATTTTTAAACAGTTATATCAACCTCTGCACAGATTCAATACGATTTGTTTATACAACTACAATTTCACTCCTGCATATATGGCATCGTTATAAATTGTGATTTGAATGTTTTTGCTTATTAATATATATATTTATTATAATAAGAGTCAAACGGTAATATCCCTTTCAGTACCCTTAAAAACTGAATTAATGTAGTACCATTATATATTAAATGTCATTAATAAGGGTATGGGAAGATCGTCATAACTCGAGGACTACTTAATCATTACAGAGACAAGGATGAGAACCTCTGCTCTAAACATTAAAAGCACAGAAAACTCAGCATCCTCCTCTGACAGGTGACCTAACTTACGCATGTTCAACGGTGTGGAGGTGGGAATTCGCTTTTGTTACAGTGGAGCTCCTCGATTCCTCCAATTAAAGTATCCCAGGAAACAGGACCAGCAGAAGAGCAAATATATAATGGTGGTTTCCGTTGCTTGGAATAGTTTAGAGGATTCAGTTGCTCCAGATCGAATTACCAACACAAAACTTCCCCTTAATCGGCAACTTTATTTCACAGACTTTATAGCGAGTTTATCATGCAATATACAATTGATAACATGATTGATATCCGCTCAAAACATCAAAAAACATGGTTACCCGTGTTAAACGTCGATGTAACACTTCCACTGCTATTAAGGCAGTGTGCTCTAACGTTAAAGACTAATAATTTTCTTCAAGAGTTACAATTACCACTACACTCTTATATTTTCTCGCCTCAAGTAATATTTTAATACATTTTTACAAGAAATATTGGTGAACTTTCAAGAGGATTCGATCTAAATTATGAACCAGCTCTTAAATAATAGGAATTATAGAGAAATTGAGACCAGCGACTTCCTTTACCTTAGGATTGATGATTAGAAACATTTTAAATGGAGGGATTTACGAGTGTGCTTCGTTTTCTACCTTCGAGAGCACATGCATCACTGATTAACATACAGTACTTGCGAATCTAGGACCACTGTTTTCACTGCAGTTGTGGATTAATTCGTTTTCTATCTTCCACTGTACATAAATTGGAGCAAACCATCTTTCACTTCAATGCCATCCTCACAACACAAACTCTTTGCTTTATCAGGCATCTTTTCTACACTTCACATTATGATTCAGTTGAACCCCATTTTAGTTCATTGTTATCCACGATTTACTCATTACATCTCAAAGCAAACCTCCAATCGCTGAATCACATTGTACAGTCTCGCACCCTGCACAATCCCAAAGTCGAAGCCCAAGCGAGATCTGAGGCAGCCGATTTCTGGACGACAGCCCACCCAAACCATCACGTACTAGGCCACACACATTTCGAACCAATGGAGGCCTTGAGTGGGCTGTCGTCTAGAAACTGCTTGCTCTAGAATCTACTGAACTATATTAACACCTTAACCTCCGATTGCATTAATCATTGGCGAACTAAAATTACTGCAATGTTTGACCTCATTCACTATTTACACTTATTACCACTTAACGACACTTAAGAGTATTTTCCCCACTTCATGTTTAGGGTTCATTTCGAAGCAGTGGAACATTGTACCTATCCAAGTAGAAGCCTATAACTATAACATCGAAGCAGTTCCGGGGATCATATTTCCGTTCGTCTCAATAACACTGTCCGCTGCCCTCTCTGGTTTGATTGGTTAGGTTTTCCATGGGTTCTCCAATATAGGTAAAATGAAATGGAAAAAAACATCACATGTGGAGCACCCGATTCCGCCAAAATACTCCAAGCAACAACAGGCCACCATTATTTTTGTTCAACTGGTCCTGTTTCCTCATACTTTGAAGAAATCAAGTCACTCCAATGTACCAAAAGTATTAGGCTACCCGCGGCCTTACTTGGACTATTGCTAATCAACGTTAATTACATTTACACAAGAAATATCTTAAGTTACTTTACGTTAATTCACGTTACATACATTTTAGTTATCCATCAAATACTATAATATTGTCGTATTTTGAACAAATTGATATGCTACAGTTAAAACTAAATTAATGCACACACATAATCGCGAGGTATTAAGTAAAATAATTAACGAGAATAATAATTATTTGAGTTTAAGAGTGAAACCTAACCATTAAACGCTACTGAATTACTTCAAATTCAAACCTGCATACAAGTTAATAAACCGAGCATAAACATGCACAAACCAACATTAATAAACCAGGGAGTCAACATAATAAATAAAAATAACGTCAATTTACACTGCTAATGAAAACCGGCCACTTCTTACAACTTCTTACCACTCAAAGTAGTTAATGAAAACCGGCCACTTCTTACAACTTCTTACCACTCACTTATGTAGTTATGTCCTTTCACTGTCACTGTGGATAATAAACTGAATCACCCAGCCAGACCGGTCCTCTCTCATTACCTCGGTCTGTTCCTGCCATTTCCAACACACCGACTCTGAGGAAAGGAGCGATCGAGATTCTGAGGTTCGATTCCACAGTGGTATTGTTGGTTTGTTAGCTTCTCAACCAACCACAATTATAAGGCTTCATTATTATCCAAAAGCTGAGTATCCACATTCACAAAATCTATCAAACAGTTAGATAATGATGATCACTGCATAGTTCACTCACCAAATTCATTAAATAATTCTCCCATAAGTTATTTTCACAGCTAACATTCTTTCGTTTGCGTGCTTACAAACCACTACCAACCACTGTGGAATTGAGTCACCCTCAGTAATAGGTAATGGGGGGAGGGAGGGAAGGATGTATATTTAATTAACGAGCTATTGGTGTGTGTGTGTGTGTGTGTGTTCGATGAAGGACGGTCAAGTGAGATTCGGAGATGTGAGTGGATTCGAATGCCCTCTAAGAATTTGACTCACAGATTTGATTATGAGCTCGACCCGATTTTCATTCTTATTTGAATTTGCTCCGATTCTCTTGCTCGACTCAGTTTCGTCTCACAATTTCAGAGCTGTTTTATGAGTCATTAATTCTTTCTTTTGAACATCGGATATTATTTTTCTAGTCCAATAAAAAGTTTTCCTGTGGAACCTAAAATAATATTTTATCCGTCATTGAATACCACCCAATTAATGTTTACCCAGGCTTCTGCTAATCATTACTCACCACTTCCTGTTACCCTTCGTCCCTTCTGTTATTCATTACCCACCACTTACTTCATTTTACAATCAGTCCGTCATTGAAGTCCACATAATTAATGTTTTCCCAGGCTTCTGTTATTCATTACCATACAGACCAAAAGTGATCTATTGGGTCTATATGTTCAACAGAAAGACTATTATTATATATTACTTTTAAATATAATAATATAGTAGCACAATCCACCATGATGTATTGGATGCCTCGCTTGCCCACCGCCTCGGTACCTAATAATTCACTGACAGACACTTAATAACTCGACTGACAAACCTTTTCTTAATTTCCCCACTTATCTCATGAGCAGGCAAGTGGTATTGGCGAAGCAGGAGGTTCTCTGACGATCACAGGAGTGGCTACTGCCAAGAAATGCTGGAGCTCTCTGTAAACATCATCTTGACACGAATACACGTGTGACGGTGACCAGTGACACCTTTGATATACATACTGTACAATGAATAAGTAGCTTACTTGTATCCACCACTTAATTTTTAACACAGCTCCTCATTGAAGACCACCAAATGTTTTCTCAGGCTTCTGTTATTCATTAACAAACAGATTAAATGATTTACTGAGCCTGTGTTAATAGGATAGTGCTAAATTTAACCATCTTATATTGCAATGGGATAATTTGGTACAGTAAGCACATTTCTTTACCAAACAAACCTCCACTAACATTTCTATTCTCGTAGATTCCTGGCACAATAAACCGATCCATAATCACTTGATACTTTTACACTGATATTCCTCCAAATTATTATTTTCCATGCTTGGGGAACAAAACAATCCATGCACAACTCCACATCCAACCAAAACTTTTCGCTTACTTCTTCCATATTCGCCTATTGGCAATGTTTTATTGATCCCACCCTACCTTCACTTTCATCTACATTGTACTTACTAGCTACAAACTAGTGCCATATTTTCTCACTCTATCCTTCCTCTTACATATGTTTACTTTCAACAAGGCATTTGGTTATTTGTTTCAGGTTGCTTCCAGTCTGAGTGGTGTTTGGCCTCCCTCCACTCCTATCCTCATTCTTTTATGGGATGAAATGAATGATGGCAGAATCATTGCAACCACCTGCTACAATACTTTTCTGTTTTTCAAGGGATGGGGAGGCTCTAGCGCCGAGGCCATTTGAACCTTTAGTGGGGTCATTGTTAGAGAGTAGGGTTCCAACCCTCACTTCCCCCATGCATCATAGGGAATATGCCAAGTGCCACTTCCCTATGCCATTAAAAGATACTTTCAACATTGAAATACCAGTACATGTACAGTATAACTATGCAAGGGTAATCACAATATAGAATTATAATTTACATTTATATTAAGAGAATAAAGAATTATTTCATATTATAAACTGTGGCTCAGAGAAGCATGTCATTAAGTATCAGGCATTATCATAATCAAACTACAGTATATATAAACAATAATAAATATTCTGCACCTTTACAGTTTGATACAATAATACACACTCAACGAAACAAGTTAGCATCGTAATGAAATAATGGAAGTTGCAGTGTTCATATAATTATATATCTATCTCATCTACGGGTTCAAAATAAATTTTTGTACTACACATCCCCATACAATCCTGTAGTTGTGAAATTTGTAGAACAGTGTGGTTAACAGAAGTTAACTACTGACCTGATTGGTGTGAACTGGTCATGACATAAATTATTAAAAATGTACTAAATCTGCCAATACTATATAAATAAACTAAAGGATTACTGTATAAATGAAAATGGGGAAGAAAGAAGACTGTGCTAGGCCAGAAAGACCTTGTACCACAAGGATGAAGGAAAAAGAGGGAAAGGAAAGATATCAAGCATGAAGGGAAAAGAGGGAAGGTCATGTGACACTAAGTTGATATGAAACAAAAACTCTGCCTCAGCCTCTCTACACATGAACAGAATTGATTCTGTTTCCTTCTATCTGTGTCAAATGTTGATGAAGGATTCAATGTTGAGTGCATATGCAAATCACCAGTAAGGGTTTTATTGGCATCTATTGTTTATATGCATTGGCTGAAGCAGGGCTTTCCCTTCATCTGCTAGAAACTATACATTAACAAAAATGTGTAAATTCATATTAATTTAATCTAAAAAATTATCAACAAACACAATCTTTGTTCAAATATTGATACACTGGTGTGATCTATAAGGCTGTGTGACTTTGTGATACATTACCAGTACTGCCCTAAATATTTTACTCGTAATGTACTATTGGCCACAAGACACACACTGTTGTTTTCGAGGGCTTACAACATATAGAAAATATAAGACTATGTAACTGCAATACAACGTTATCATTAGGTTTGTAGTTTTGCTATTCACCGAGTCACTTGGTAGACCATTCATTGCAGTATTTTCAGAATAATACTGTATCCTCTCTTTCCATATAGCCTGTGTAAGAATTCCTGTGGCCAACTGTACATATTCACTTGATATGGTATACAGTACTGTACATCTTTCTTGCATAATCTAATAATCTCTCATTAATATCTCTATAATATATATAATACAGTATGTGGAAGCACCTAAGTGAATTGGTTGTGGTTGACCAGGTCTGACATGCTGGTTCAGTAGCCACAACTGAGTACAATGTTTCCTCAGCTGATAAATCTGCTAGCTGTCAGTTAAAAATATATTTCATTAGACATGTATTCATCAACATACTGTACTGAATAAGTTAGAGTATTAATATATTTGCCACGAGTTACGAATTTAAACTACACTCAATGGTGAAGTCTATTAAATGTAGGTTCAAGATTTTTAAGTGTACTTAATTTAATACAAAAAAATACATAAGCCATTATTTATCACAGGAAGGGAAAGTATGTTAGCTTTAGTACTTGAAGATTACTAGTCAGGTAGAACTTTGTATGGGTTAAGGATGCCATTAGGGTCCATGAGTTTCTTCATTTGCTTCATAAGATTTATTGCACCCAACGACTTGGAGTAATGAATGTAGTTACGTTTCTTAAAGCCCAGGCCATGTTCAGCACTGATGCTGCCATTCACTTGTGATGTCCACTCGTACACAGCCGGCTCAATGCGCTCCAAGATTTCCTAGAATACATAATAGTTTATCAATGAAAAATCAGTTGTAAGCTATAGTCCGTCTACCGGAAACTGACCTCTGGCGTGATGCTCATACTGGTATTAAATCACCAGTAGCTCTGCCAAATCGGGCCAAACACATATTACTCTCGTCTCATGTGTCAGCTATATCCTACTTCTAAATTAATTTGAGTTACTGTGTCTATATTTACTTAAGGGAAATACCAGTCTTGGTCCCCACCCAGCAGTTAGTTTCCTGTAGATGGAGTATAAGATAATTATTGTATTGTATTACGAGATCCAGAGAATAACACCAAAACATACCTTTTCATACTGCCTGCTGGTGAAATTTAAATGAAGGTTGCCATCCCCAACATGACCATAACCACAACAACGAACAACATTGGAGCCAAGGTGTTCTCTCATGTCTTCTACCAACTTGTAAAAGTGAGGCAATGGTAGTGAAATGTCATACCTGTAATAAGAAACACCTCAATAATGTAGAAGGATGCTGCTGGAAAGATAATTCATACATTTATATCTTCATCATCCATATGAGAATACACATGACACAAGCTTATATTTATAATTATCACTTCATTCTACACTCATTCCCACATGTAAAACTAATAAATGTATTCTCTTGCTTTTATGATCCAATACAATACAAAGTGATCTTATGGTTCTGTGTTAAACAAAATAAATTAAATATACTGGATTTGTCTTATATCAATGGCCTACTATAATCAAGAAACAGACAGGTCTACACAGAGTGTACATAACATGGAATTTTACATATCAAAGCAATGTAGCACTATTCTTTGGCAGAGAGAGCTAACCTTGTCCACAGGTTATAGGTAAAAGCAAGAACCTCAATTAAATAACCACTCTATACATGTTTGCATAATCTGCCATACAGCTTAACACAGTCAACATGCTTTATGATAGGCTTCTGTACCATTGAGTATATCAGTAATGGTCATGTTTTGTAGAAGAGTGTGAAGGAATCAGTAGTTTCTAATTTTCCTATATCACAAGTCACTCAATATAAATTACTACTCACTTGTAAGTGTAGCCATCAAGGATCAGAGCCTCAGCAATTCTCTCCCTTAATGCCCATATATTGGCCATTTTTGAGGGTTCAGTGGCCACGGTACCATCTGACACCAGACCTGATCCCAGAGTTGACTCCAAGAAGTTGTTCAGCTTCTCTTCATCGTGGTCACCATTTGATCCTAATACATTAGGCATTTCATTAGAAGCTCATTCAAGCAATACAGTGGATCCTCTATATACAATGAATAAATACAGTACTTATATCCATCACTTCATTTAACACTCTTTCTCTCACTGAAGACCATCAAATGTTTTCCCAGGCTTCTGTTATTCATTACCATACAGACTAGGTGATTTACTGAGCCTGTGTTAAAATGATAGTGCTAAACTTATTAATCTTATATCGAGGGTCAACTGTATTAAATATTTACATAAATGGTATACAGAATCATTAAGATTAGATCCCTATTTCTCTTTTATTAAGGGATGGGAGGCTTCAAGCCAACAAAAAGAGAACATTAACAAAAGGTTATTGCAAGACACTCCAGTGAAATAGGTCACACTTATGTTTACTCTTCCCTCATCAATTTACTCAGTCTTACCCCTTCTCTGTCCAACTTCCTAGTGCAATAGATAACAGGTACTCATAGTCTTTCATACACTGTTCACAATTGGTCAATTCTGTGACACTCTATCTTCATCCATTAGTCCTCTTATCAAGACTTATGTTTCTTCAAATTCAATGTGCCAGTTCATCGCAAATTATTTAGGACTTCTTTCACTCATTTTATCTCGCAGGTGAAGACAATAAGCAAGTTTCAGCCATTAGTTCTCATCTTTAGTAATATAGAAGAAAAAGAAGAGAGATTTTATTTTCGTACTTTACACTTAAGTAGATTTGTAGCCAAAAATACATACATACACTGACAAACTATCAGTAAGGCGGTCGTCAAATGACCTGAAGCCAATCAACTTAAAGTGATCCATTACATATCATATCTCAGCATTTCATACAATGCTTCAAAGAGCAGTATTGGATATCAAATTATATTACTTACAGAGCGAGGACAAGCTGGCCATATAAAGTAAACAATCCTGTATTAATCACAAAGTATTTATGTAAACAAAAACATTTGCAAACCAATATGGTATAACATTAACTTTCTTCTAGCCCTAGTCAGCAACATCTAGAGGACTGTACAGTATATACATTACTACTGTCACTGACCTGATGTTTCCAGTAACATATAGTAAGGGTATTCATCTAGCGGTGACTTTATCTTCAGGTTGCCCTCCACACACTCCATGGAACTCTGGTCGATGAACTCACATGAGCTCAAAATTTCCCCAAGTTGGTCTTTGGCAGCTTTGAAGGTTTTGAGAACATTATCAAAGGACTGCAGTCCAAGGAAAGCCAGGCTGACAGCTGCTGGTCGAGGAGGGCAATTTATGGCAACCTAAAAAAAAAAACACACACACAGAAGTAAATATAGACATACTGTACCAGGAAATTATTCCATAGTAGCTATAACAAGTATCTGGTTACCTTTCACTTTAAGACTACACTTCATAACCCTTGCCATTAAGTTAAGATAGTTTTAAATCATACAAAACATACAAATTGTGTTGCTACTTCAGCAAAGTATATCCAACCATTCACTATTTAATGGGGAGTTTTGTAGTTGGGTCAAAGACTCTAAATCAGTTATCTACAATTAATAAGTTACTACTGGGCACAAATCACACGCTGCATGCCTTGGTTCAATGTCCAGGCACTTGCACAATACAGCTTTCACTCACTGGCTACCCATTATACAGTAGGCTACTCAAGATCAAGGGTGAGAGTAGCTGTAGGAACATCAGATATTTTTGAGATAAGCGTTGGGATGCTACAGGTCTCAGCCCTTAATCCTCTTTTGTTCATAATAATGATAAGAGGAAACCACGAACGAATGCAGAACAGGGGATCTATGAGTATGAGAGCTGCTATAACCAGATGATTTAATCATAATAGCCAAGACAAAGGAGGAATTTGAGAGGAGATTTAGAGATTGGAAGCAAGCAATTAATAGAAGAGGTCTGAAGGTGAATATGGCCAGAACGAAGATGATGGTAACAGGCAAGAAAATCAAGCAAACTATACAACTTGGAAGGTTTCCCTGTTAAGTGTGTGGGAATGAACTCTATTCTTTGCACCAAATATAACAAGTGATGCCATTAAAGATGTTCAGGACTATGAAATCTAAATACTGTAAGGTGGTGCAGATATTACAACAGGACTTTTGCTACTGACTGTACATGGCTGGGATCACATGGAGGGATGTTGTGTCCAGTGAAGAAGTGGCAAAAAGATGTGGATTGAAGGAGCTGAGTACAGTGCTGAGTTTGAGGAGATTGAGGTGGTTTGGGCATGTGGAGGAGAGAAGTTGGTGAGGCACTGGGGTGGAAAAGCCAGGCCGCCATCCACCAGGTAAGCCAAGGAAGGCATGGAGGCAGTGTGGATATGGCAGCACTGGACATTAAAAAGGCAGAGGCAGTGGATAAAAATAGTTGGAAGTGTGCCATTGACTGTCTAACATCATAAATAATGGGAAAATCTGACATCAAACAGAAAGATGATGATTGACACTTTACCATACAATAGTACTGCGCAGGTACCACATTTACGATACAAAAATCTCAGTACGAAATAAACAGACTATAACGTGGTGGAATTCTCCGAAAGGAACTGTCTAAACTCTAGAGAGATGTCATCAACTAACTTGTGGTAAATAGAATACAGTAAGCAAATGCAAAACAACGCAAATACCTTGGTAACTAATCCAAGAGTTCCTTCTGAGCCAATGAAGAGGTGCTTGAGGTCATAGCCAGTATTGTCTTTCTTCATGGCAGACATACAGTCCACCACTTCCCCTGATGCCAATACAGCCTCTACTCCCAGCACTGAACCATGTAGGCTGCCATACCGTAGCAGTCGCAGGCCACCTGTTACGTACATTTTATTACTATCTTTCACACACTTTATTATAACCTGTCACATACTTGCACACATGAATAAACATACAACACACTGTAGCCTATATCAAAGGTGCAACTGACACAATTAAATGCAAATCTAAATACAGCACTACATAAACTCTCACCGAACCTGCATTTGTGGAGACGTTGCCACCAATGTGACAGCTGCCTTTAGCTCCAAGGTCCAGAGGAATCATGAGTCCATACTGAGCTACATGTTGGTCCAAAGCTTCGAGTACACAGCCAGCCTGGCAAGTCACCACTCCAGACCAAGTATCTACACTCTCTACTTGGTTCATCAATGCTGTTGACACTATCACTTCATCAAACACTGGCACACTACCTCCAACCAAACCAGTGTTACCACCTGAAACAAACATAAACATGAATTTATATGTATCATAAAATTATTATATTGAAGTTTACAAGACTGTACCTTTGCTATTACTGAACAGAAAGCTCTTACTGGATATTATTAGTTTCTGCAGCCTTGCTGGCCAAGGCCTATGCACATAAAGCTGTAATTCATTAATCGTTTTGCCTTCATATAAAATAAATGGTACAGAAGCTTTAAGTCTCTTTACTAAAATTAAATATTGAGCAGATTTCAAAACAGTACAGTATATTTACTCATATATTATTATATGACGAGATAGTAGGCAGAGTGAATGTAACCTCACCTTGAGGACACACTGCCAACTGGTGTTGGTCGCAGTAAGACAAGATGGCAGAGACTTCTTCAGTTGTCTTAGGTTTGAGAAGGACCGATGATGCTCCTCGCACTGTGCGCAGCCAGTCAGTGTTGTGGCCTTCCAGTTCTTCCTCACCCAGTACAGTCCGATGTGAACCCAGTAACTCTTGGAAGAACTTTAGGTCATGTTCACTCACTGCACTAAACTTCCCTCGCTGAACATTGTACCTGGGAAAAAATATACTGTATATCACAACTTAAAATTCCTGAGTAAGAATAACTCCATTTAAATAAATACATAGCAATAAAATCTGATTGTTTGAAGAGAAAATCTGATAACTTTTTATTTTTTTTTCAGCCCAGGGAGAACATCAACAATAACAACCAACCCCTGTTACCTTTTTGAGGTTAATTCACATTTCTGGCAAGATGAGGATGCAGAATGCAGGTGCTGTGATGGGTGTGATGTTAATAATCTTGCTTTACTTCTTGGCAATGCTGTCAGTACTCTCCCAGCCATCACAGACATCATCCTCCCTCTAATAAGTCCCAGCATCCTTGTCTGCAACATACCTACACTTAGGATAAATCTACTTAGAAAACACTCTAGGCAACCTAGTAACCTCCATCACTCAAAAATATTTGGAAGAGACAAACAATATGGTACAGTATGGTAAATATTGAAGCCAAGACAGTTTTCATGCATGATCAAAACAAGGTGAATTAAAAAGCTATGTTTTGTCTGGATGACTTGCAAATGTGTAACTTGGATAATGTACCCAACATTTTTTCTTTTATATTTGTTGAAATATACGGGTGACTGTGCATTTTGACCATGTTTAACTCCCCCTTAATTAATTAAGTGCACCATGGTTAGGTCCGGGTAGTCTGCCCCGGTCCAGATTACGTTACATGACCTAATCAAACCAGGCTAACTCTACAACATATAAATAAAAATTGTTTAATGCTTTATTTACACGTTTGGTAAAGTTTAAGATGAGTCACAGAAACGGAAAACAGTTTGGTATTTCCCTTTTTACTTTTACTTGGCCGCCTTCAATACTTACTTTTATGAATGACAATACCTTTACTACTTACTTATATGAATGACAATACCTTTCCTACTTACTTTTATGAATGACAATACCTTACCTACTTACTTATATGAATGACAATACCTTTCCTACTTACTTTTATGAATGAGAATACCTTTCCTACTTACTTTTATGAATGACAATACCTTTACTACTTATATTTAAGAATGACATGACCCTTTACTACTTACTTAATTATTATACTTCGCCTTTACTACTTACTTTTATGAATGACATGGCCTTTATTACTTACTTTTATAATTATCATCTATTTCCCCTAACGTTATATAACACCTTATCTGATAACAACATATACGTTACTGTTACGGTAGACCACTGATAAAATTAATGATTAAACACGTATTATTTATTTATATCAGCTGACCAGTGTTGCCAGTTCTCCTTGAGGAAATTTCCCATCTTCATCATCAGCAGAATTTCCCTTTTTACCTCAATTTCAACATTAGAAATTCCTTATTTACCCCAACTTCAACATCAAAATTTCTCTTTTTACCCCAACCTCAACATCAGAATTTCCCTTTTACCCCAACTTGAATATGTCTAGGAAAAATTTCTCATATCTTGCAACACTGCAGCTGAGCTAGTAGTAAACATTACGTTCGATTCCTATACCTATTTACTGACTTCGCTTTAGTTCATTTTGTTATCGTTACATATTATTGAATTAAATTTATATATTTATTGTTCGTTTTATTTTATTCTCTTTATCATTCACTGCACATATACTTTTATGACTCATTTACAGATATACATAAAACATAACATTTAAAGAATACATATGTATATTAATTTACTATAGGCCTACTGCCAAAGAATATACAGGCCGGGGTTTGATTTTTAAATAGAGGTGATCAGGGTGAACTAACTATAATTTTATGGTTACTTAATTTGTTCCAGACTCCCAGCTTAATTTTAACTCTGGTTAGTCGTTATATTAGATGGTATTATTTATTATAAATCTGGTGATGGGATGACCTGTAGGCTACCACGTACTGTACAATACCACTGGGCTAAGAAAACAGAAAAAAGAGATGACATGCACGAAGGAAAGAAATCCCAAACCAACAAAGTATTACCTAAATTTAAAAGTCGCCGACTGAATCACGCCTCATCCAAATTTGCGACACAACTGTGAGACGACGTAGTAAGTTAGCTGCCCATGGTGGCCATTAATTTTTAACGAGCGTGTTAAATAATCGTTTAGAAGTTTGAACTTTAGTGCGACAGTCTTGAGGGATCTTAACGACTGCCAATAATGAGTAACTATGAGTGCTCCAAACTGTCTGACGATCAATTGCAAACTGCATCACAACTGTTGGTCGTCTCGCATTCGCCCATTGACTTGGCCTGAAGGAGAGGAATAGTTGGGTAGAGCTCTTAAGGTTATTTTTCCAATGTCGAAAGTTATACAAGCGAGGAATGTAGTATGTCTTGCTCGTCATGGTTATTCACCGACTCATTACTACTACTACAATGAACTATTAGTCAACTAACACAGCGAACTACTTGTCAACTGATACTTAATTTAATTAACTACTGTATAGTCTGTACTGTATTGGCCAACTGATACAGTGTACAGTACATAATTACTGACCCTCTGACACTGCACTGTTACTATTGGCAGAATGCCTCACTGTTACATCCCAACTGATTGACTAACTCTCACTGTTCCTTATACTGTACTGTAGTGCATTATATACCATAGTTCTTGGCATACTATAATAGAAAGTTGGTCAATTAGATTATCTATAGCTCCGACGCCTCGCTTCCCCCAAGAGGGGTGGCCACGGCAGAAGTGTCTCCAGTTTTCCCTATTCCAACACTCCCTCCTTATTTGGTGAAGTCCTCCTCTACCCCTCATGTTTCTCTCCCTTACATACTCTTCCACTCTGTTCTGCCATCTAACAGGTCTGCCGATCACACCAGGTGCCACAACATCACTTCCTTATAGTTAGTGCCTGCAACTCTTTTTGGAAAAGTAAATATTCTCAGCCCCTCATCTGAGAGAATTCGATCTCCCCACCTATAGGTTACGAATCTAGCACACTAACCACTCAGCCACCTCCCCTACATGGCCGCACCTCTTACCCGATACTGCCACTGCGCAAAGTTATGATAGCTATCAACTAGAATTACTAGATGATACAGGAAACCCCTAAGCACTATGTAGTATGACTTATAATATCAGTTTGATGGATTACATCCAAGGTCTCTCCCATACCAAAGAAAACTGCTTCATAATATATTGTCAAGTTGTGTCATTTGCCTAATAAAGATAAAAAAAATACCATTATCACAATGCTATTTCATAGATGCAAAGATGATATACATAGGATCCCAGTTGTATTAAAGCAGCATTTCTTAACCTATTATGACCTCAGCACCCCCTACCTTTGGCTAACATATTCTATTGTCATTTTACCGCCACATATGCAGCCTTTCCCAGCACCCCAGGTTAAGAAACGCTGTACCTAAAGGACCTATAGCATTGCAAGTATGGCAGAACCCATTCCTTTATCAACATCATCCCATCTGATTCCTTGATGATTGGAGTAATGAAAATTGAACCAAATCTCTGATATTTACACCGTAACTATGTGGTTCAGACCTAATAACGTAACTGCAGCTATGCTTTCCTAGGATTTCACATCACTAGATGTTCTTTAATTAAGATACTAAATAACATTAGTCATCAGAACTACCCAGCACAATGTTTTTTTTTTTACATAAATTCTTAAGTAGCCTTATTTTATAATTGTACAGAGGTAATATTATACTAAAAATATTACCTGTTATTTTTATTGGTTATAATGCAACATTTAGGAAAACGTTGTACAGTTTGTGATAACATGACTAGGAGACGTCACAGCACATTAAAACTAAAACTAAATACCTGTAAACACCTCAAAATCACACACATAAAAGTCTGGAATGTAAATAAATACCATACACAGCCAGAGTAATAAAACTAAAACTACTAATGTTCATCTGATTACACTGACACAGTATATGACAAAATATATGGTACATATGGTATGATGTGAACTATAGAGTTTAAAAGAAATATAGTAGTGAATGTTTCTACTCTCATCTATGCAAAAAAATTAATTTTTCTGTAAAATGTAAAAATATTTCACTAAATACTACCTTATGTGGATTCCTTAGAAAGAATATATTTTCCATGGACTGTACACTAATAAAATTAGAGCCCAAGTACATGTACTATAGTGTGTTGCTAAATATTCTGTTTAAGACAAGATGATTGTGGTCAGTTTTACTTAATCTATCAGCTGGCTATTTCTGACAGTATTTTGATAAAAATCTAAATTACAGTAGCATTTTCAATTGTTTCCTGGCATAAATTCATTGTTCCTGAAAGTGATATAGGATATTTTCTCTCCACGTAAACTCTACAGCTTTGATATTTTGAATGTGATGTCTGGTATAAACCCCTTCAGTCAGATTACAGATTTGATTTATTTTACTCTGGCTAATGCTGAACAGTTTTAGTTTTTAATAAAATCTAATCCAAATGGCTACAACCATCTTAATGTTAAAGTTAAAGTTAAAGTTGCAGGGTTTTAGTTCTGGTATCTATCTCTGATGAGATACTCTCCAGAACGTCAGCCAGACAAGCCCAACTCCCCACCATGGTGCCCAGCCATGGCAGTAACCCCCCAGTAAACAGTTTTAAACTCTCGGGCCTGGGCGAGGCTCGATCTGCCGACCTCACGGATGCGAGGCAGGCGCGTTACCACTGTACTAGCCAGGGGCTAGTACATAGACAATTTAGATTCATGACTTCACTTTGGATAATGCCCGATGGTTTTACTCAAAACTGGGAGCGTTACCTGACCCAAGGGGTTAAGTACAACAAATAATATTAAAGAAGCACAAGAAAAACTGCAATAAAACTTTATAATAAAAATACTTTTGATAAAAAATAAAAACATTATCCACACCTTACTTTTCTGTGATGTGACCTATTTTTTAACACTGAAAATTAAACCTGCAACAAGCATTTTCTAAAGGTATAGTACATTAATCCATAACCAATGTGCCTTATCATAATGATTATGCTTTTGATAAAAGTACTTTACAGTACTGTAATTATGTATGAGAATCTGTGGGTAAAAGAATTTTTGTGTAAATTTACTCTTATAAGCTTTACATATGATTAGACTGTGCTTACAGCTGAGCATCTGTGGTCACAGCTCTTATCAATAAAAACAATAAATTAGTTTTCATAACAATATTTTTCTTGAGAGTATGGAATATAAAACGTCCAGTATATTGTTCCTAAATGGATGATGTAATATGTACAGTTTAAATTCATGGAATAGTACAACCATTAAATGGGTAGTATAATGAATGCAAATCTGAGTTCACTGATTCTTCTAAACTATGCCATGAAACAACACCACAAAGAGAAACGCTGTATGGTAAATAACAGGGTCTGGAAACTGTTCCCATTTCTTGGCATAGTTTGGACAATCATGAGAACCCCAATTCAACCACAAGTATACTACCCCCTTAATATCAAAACACTATGCTGCAGTTTTATGAGTCATTAAAGATCAACATCTATGAAAATCATAATGATGGGTATTATTAACCATCTCTATATGTTGACAATCATTTGGTATCTTTTGTACAGTAACTCTCATTATACAGCCCACGGCTTCTAAATACATGGTTTCACTTATACATGTTGAATGATAATTGGTATCTTCCTTGATATACACAGGGTGACCTTTCAATTATACTGTACAATGATTGCTTTAACCTGTATAATAATCAAATCTAAAGAAACTTCCTGCAAACCTTTGAAAATGTGTGCCTGTAACTCAGTACTGCCCATTAAAAGGAAGGAAGGAAAGAACAACAGTACTACTCAGCCTGGGCTCTTATAAGGGTGTCCTGGCCAATGGGTCAACATCTCTATAATACAGTACAGTTTCATTTTAAGATGATATTTGAAACCCATAACCCAAGTATATAATAATGAGGGTTTACTGTATTTTTCTCTGGCAAATTACAGACACTTTCACTCATTACAGAGAAACCCCTCATACCTGAAGGATAATTAACACTAACACTAATTAAATAGCTATGTCTAGCTTTTGATAGTACTGCTTCCACATTCACAAATAAATTTTCAAAATCCCAAACATAAATAATTCAATTAAAATATGCAAAAACTAGCACCAGGCCATATAGGGCATTTGGTACCAAAACGGTACAAAGAAATGGACAAACTCTGTAAAAGGGGAAGTGGCACATAGAATGAAACAAGAGCATAATAATAAAGATTTGATGATATAATGTATATACACAATGGGTATGACCAACAAGGTAACTAGTAAGGAGGTATCGATGTACAGTATTGGTATCAATGGCATTGGCCTATTTTGAGGTACAGTACTGTATTGATATTCATTAAAGTTTGGCCGATACTAATGATAATTTGTAACATATTGTGTACTCAAACATAGATCAACTCATTTACTAATTCAACCAAATATTACTTTGTTTCACACAATTCTTTTTCCTCTCCTGATCAACTAATCATCTTTAGTAAGATACAGTACAGTACCAGTACTTACATTGTCTGCAGTTTATAATACAGTACTGTATGTGTACTACTTGGAATGAAGCACAAATGCAGGATTATATTATTTTGAAAAGTTATTTTCCTATGATTGTGCTGGCAAAGAAAAATCACTTCAAAATATACCTTCTAGTCATAAAACATATCTATAATTTAAGCTATATACTGTACTTATTATACCATAATTTCTGAATCATAATAATATGCTCTGAAGTCTGCTTACCGGTAGCCTACTGTACAGCCTGTATGTATATGCAAACATAAAGTACAGTGCATAAGACATGGCCTTAGATTTAAACTGTAAGTATACCAATCATGTCAGTAAACTGGTACAAAACTTATTTACACTGTGTATTGGGTAACAGAATTGGCCTCTTAAACTGAGTGCTGTACTGTGTAGGTATCGGTAATGCCAAAAATTTGTTATCAGTACAGCCCCAGTAACTCGGGATTAATGTGACACATGGGTAGGAAGACATAACAGAGAAGTGGCCATGTAGGGCACAAAATACAAACAAACAAAAGTTAATTAACACCACACAAGATTTTATGTATGTGATTAAAAAATAAAAATAAAAAAAAATAATTCACCAAATGTATACTGTACCATAATACTTTTCTCTATACTGTACATCTTTTCCCATTTTTATTTTAGGTAATTGTTTACGAAATTTTGGCTGACAGTTTTACAGCCGGATGCCCTTCCTAACCTCAACCCTCCTTGTTTATCTTGGTTTACTTGTCTCGATCTGCAGTAACTGTGCTCGGAAAGAAAAAAGCTGTAAATGTTAGTTATCTCTTCTAACCAAACACCTTCACTTCTACTCACAGCTGTAGAGTCTGCAGAGAGCAGGAAGGTTGCAAGATGGGCCCCTATACATGAACTTCAGTGCAGTGTGAAGCCACATGCAATTAGCAGCTGGGTACCACTAAATAAATATAGTTATGTTTAAGTAAGCGAAGAATGCTAAACTTAAGAATATACTGTAAATCCTGTATATATCACAAGGATACAACATTCTAAATACCTGCACTTCAATGATCTTAAGATTTTAAATACCTGTACTTCAATCTTCTTAAAAAAATTACATTAGCTACAGAACATACCCAGTCTTTCTTTTTCTTTTGCCATAGACTTAAAAGAATATATATTATGATGAATATTTTATGTTGATGAGAACAAATGGTTGTCAGTAATATTATACTATACTTCATTGCAAAGGAATCAATTTATGTACACTCGATCAAAAAAGTATCGCGCATTTCCCTCGTGAAACATTCTGACACCTAAGACGATGGCTACTGAAAACGAGCTTGTTTATCATGAGCTGTAGCGATCATTTACAGAACCATCGGACCCCACTTGCGCGATACTTTTTTGACCCAGTGTACACAAGGTAAAAAAATTATCGGTGCAATTCTTGTGTGAAACATCCTGACACCTCAGACGATGGATACTGAACAATAGCTTGTTAATTCCCGGGGCATCATGAGCTGTGGCCATCATTTACAGAACCATCACACCCCTCATGCTCAAAAGTTTTTTAAGCTACTGTACATGATACAAAGTAAGTGGAAAGACTCGTACAAAACTGCAATGGGGAGAGTTACCTTATGGCCTACATATCATACAATCTTGCCATCTTATTTCACACTATAATGCCACCACATACAGCTTCAATAATACTATATCATATATGGCTATAATTAAGGAACAAGTATATTTTGAACATAAATTACCACTCCAGTTTGGTTTAGTAAATCATTCCCAATTAAGATTTTACCATAATACAGTCCTGTAAAGTTGGCCTAACTTGCAAACCACACATTAAAATTATTCAAAGTAAGTGACAAAAAATATCGTAACCAGTGACCTCCTCAGCTCCCATTTGGATTTTGTTTAGTATAACACTGGAAGGATGGAGCTCGGAAGAAATGGAGCTGTAAATGCCAATGGTTGGATATTTCTTTCTTCAACTTTTCTGTGTGACAAAGAAGTTAGACTAACTGAACCATTATCACTGACACATTAGCCTGGTACTGGTATTCAAGATGTTTACTGTATGTATTTATATACTGTATAGATAAATATAAGCATACACACATTCTCACACACACATGGATGCAATATGGATACTTTAACCGGCAGAGAGGTACAATACTGTACAATATTACATAAACTATATTCTTAGAGGGAAAAGTGGACATCATTCATTCCGCCTTCTTTAATTAACTTGATTCAGCCACCTCTTTCAAAATATAAAGTTAAGGGAGCTGGTCTCATAAATTCTTAGAAAAATATCCACACCACAGTACATATATACAGTACATTAAATAGGCATTTTCTTAAGATGGTAAACTGGCCACAAACCACTACTATGTGCAGTTATCTACCATCAATGTGCAGACTATAGTACAATAAGTATATTATATCTGTGCAACTTTTTTTTTTTTGGTTGTTTACATTTTACCCGGTAATAAAAGGTGCAGTGGTCATTCACAAACTATAGTCAACACCAACATACAAACAGGGTGGGCAGCTAAAATCTGCATTACATTTTACATATACATATGGCACATTAGGCAATCACAATACACTGTGTGACTTGGTAAAGCTTTGGTTGAAGTTGCTTTCTAGATTTGGTATGAATAGTCTTGTACACACACACACACACAAACACACCGCTCACGTTACAGTACCAAGCATAATAACTTGCGCTATTTACAAGATTTCTAAGGAAATGCTAATGCAAATAGTTATTCATTTAGTTCTCTACTTAAACTTTAGGTGAGGGAGAGTAAGGGCCTTTTTTAAGATGAGGAAGGCACAATCCAGCAATCCTAATTAAGATAATCATAACTGTACTGATTATTGAACAAATCTACTGTGTAGTGTACTGGATATGACTACATGGTATAGCTTGCTGTGAAAGAGTCATGTATTCAGCTATGGATATATACCAAAGCACTTACAACTTCTTACCAAAGTAGAAAATAGAAAGAAATATTAACATACAGCTACCTTGGGTGGCCTATTAATTTGTGACATCCTGTTTTAAAAAGTGACCCTAATGTACAGCATCTCCTCTTTGTTTGAACCTATTTCCTTGAAGGGGGTTAACATTTGGCCAGTGAAATGGAGCCAATTTACTCAACCCAATTGTTAGGAAACAGATCACCGATTCAGTGATTGCTTTTTATACAGTTTGGAGGAATCATTATGCTCAATTTCACCAATCAAATCATAGCCCTCTCAAACAACATAGTAGTGTACTGGTATAAATTACTATATTCGTGAATATCTAAAATTGCAATGTAAATAATCTTAGAAATAGTATCAAAGATTCTGTTAAAACATCTATATATATAAAGCATTCATTCTGAATAAACGCAAAATATTATGCACCATAAGTCAATATCTTCTTATGCATAATTCCAGAGTTTGATATGAGGTACTAATAGATACAACTTACAAAGCACCAAGTACAATACGTAGGAAAAATACTTTTATCCATTTTCAATAAGGATAATGACCACATACTATGATTATTTCTACTTAAAACCATCTGTATAAACTAGAACTAAGGGCTTGAATTTATGGGCCTTATGCAAGAACATTGATGGTATTGACAATGGTGTGTTACCAGTACGATGGCTCAGTAGTGTGTCTATGGAGTCATTGTTCCGGTACCACACCGTCATATGCATCATGGATGTTCTTGCATACGTCCTATGTATTGAGTGTAAAGAGGTCTCCACACCAATACCTGTCCTGCTGCTACTTGATACTTTCCTGTTTTTATCTCTCCAACTCTTACTAAGGGGTGGGTCTCTAGTTGGTGGATTGGAGGGCTACTGATTTCTCCAAACTATGGCAAGAAACAGACATTTTCAATGTTACTATAGTAGAGGATCTGTTTCGTGACATAGTTTAGAGGAGGTCATTAACCCTCCAATTCACCATTAAGAGAATCAATCTTCCCATAAGTTCTGTATGGACCAACTGATACAGATGAAGAAAGGTGGGAATTATGAGAAGAGTGCAAATACTTGACTACAGTAGTTGTATCTAATAGGACCTCATATAGCAGCATACTCACTGCTCACATGCTAAAAGTGAATATAAAAAATGATCTTAAACTCTCAATGTTCTACTGCATTTGTTGTTGCACAGCAAAAATCACTGAAGGCCAACATCAGGAAGTGCAATAACGAATGACATGTGATGTGATGTAAAGCTCCAGTATAGAACAGGAATACCTGTATGTCTTGTATACATTACCATCAAATGAAAATTCAAAGTTATTATTACCACTGACAATACAGTATTTCAACAGTGCCTGATTATGCTTATAATCTGACAGAAAGTACAGAGCAACACACAGATTATGATTTCTGTTATCAGTTGTGATGATCTAGCAAGAATGACCACACACAGGCTCTGTTGACACACATGCAATAGATATAACACTCCACATATCAATTAGACAATCCCCTGAAGTAAACATTCTTCCTCAAAAAGAAACTTTTCTAGTAACCAATTAAATTTTATAGATGGAAACACTAATTTAAGAAAGGATCTTTCCTGATATTTCAATAGTGTATTGGACTACCAATAAGCCATTAATAATGACTTTTCCTTTAATTTTCCTGTTGGCAAGTTAAGTATGTTAAGCTCCAAAAAGGCTTCCACTTGTATTGTGCACTTCCTTCACATATCAATTTTTCTAACTGAAAGAATTGTCACTAGCACCTCAAATTCTTTACCATGGTGATGATCACAAAACATATTGCACAATTACAAGACTATATACAGTACACTGCAACATTATATCAACTGAGGTAAATTATGCTTTATAGTACTAGCCTCATAACAGCATTCAATAGCTTGCTACAATACTATCTTGACTATATAATGACTCACTCCTTGATTTATATGGTGTTTGATTCATAAATAATCAATTTCACCATTCATTCATGATACAATTGAAAATCACATATTCATTCTGTTGATGGCCATATGTACAGTCGAATCAAACAAGTGCCTTTCATAAACAATGAACGCTGTTCTGGGGGAGTGGCAAATAATTGCTGTAAAATGTCAAATTAGTGGTAAAATGGGGGAAAAAATTGAAATCTGGGAACCAAACCTATTTTCCTCAATCATAAAACGAAGAAAAAGGAAAAGAAAAAAGGAACCTAACCCATTCATTATTCATGGGATTTCTATACTTATTTACACATTACTCCAACACAATGACATCAGAATGTTATTTTTATCCGACAGATAACTAATACTTTTATGTAGCTGGATGGAAACCATCAGATTAAAAGTGTTGAATAAATATTCAGGTTTATAGTGAATACTATTCATCCTTAAAACAGAATGAAAATCATTGAAAATTTAATTGCAACTAAGAAATCCAATTTGCCTGTACTAAACTTTTATACTCATCAGTATTCATATGGATAAGATACAGTACTGACCAAAATAGAGGAAAGTCCAGTAAATGAGCTACACTCAAATTACTAAAATACCTTGGCTTTTCAGTTATCATGAACCACCAACAAACACCATTACAACATTGAGAGAAAAAATTCCTTGAGTTGAGAACAATACTTCTGCCTTGTTAATACAGTATATGCAACTGTTGTTAAAACCATCTACAGACTGTGTAAAGAAAGGAAATTTTAGATTTAGCCTCCTGCAAATAATTCACCTGATCAGTATGATAAAAATATAAATCTGTATTGCTTTTAGCTAAAAAATATAAAATAAGTGAGATCCAAGTCTCAAACAAAATTTTTTTTTTTTGTGTGCGTTTGCACAGTAGACACACACATAACAGGCATTACTGATATTTAACAGTAAAGCTGCAAACAACAACCCCTTCATTTATATCTGTATCCACAAAAATCCTTATCACAAATTCTATAATACAGTATTGTACAATGTTATATGGAATCAAACAAACAGGGTCTACAGACTAACCACTAGGGAGAAGGAACTGCCAATGGTGCATTACATGTCTTGCAGGAAAATGTTGACTGCTCAATGTAGAGACTAAAAATAAGTGTTTGAGTTTGTGATAATATGCTGTGCAACTGAGTGTCAGTGTACATTATCTATACTCATCATATGAGCTTGCACTGTACATAAAAAGGAGTTATATATGTTTTCATAAGTAAATATATTAGCTGAAGAAACTCTGACTAAATTGCAAAAATATCTACTTTTCTAGCTACAAAATGGAACATCAATAACTATACAATATAGATACAGTAGATGTAAAGATGATGAAAGCTCTTCAATAAATATAAAAATATATAAACTTCCAAGAATAATAGAAAGCATAATGCCCATTACAATTGAGCACCATTACAGTAGAAGAATGAGATCCAGTACCGTAATAATTTACATGGGAATATGGTAACTAGTGATGATGATCTCTTACCCCACTATTGGTACAGTGAATATGTTTTATTAACAGTAACTTAAGTGAAAATGGTTTAAGAGGAGATTTATTTGTTGGTGAATTGGATGGTCACTAATTCCATCAAACTATGTCATAAGACAGATTCCCTATTAGTAACAATAAGGTAATTTGTTTCCTGGGATAGCTTGGAGGAATTGGTTGCACTCCAGTTCATCAACATGAGAAACACCCCTTAATGCTTATGGGACTATTTTACACTTCAGGATTTAAACATCTTTAATCACAGTCCGTCCAAACAGAGAATACTAGAAAAAAATCAATATTGAAACAGACCTTACTTAATTAAAAAATAAATGTTATTTGTGTACTGAAGGAAAATAAGAATCACATGGGCTTAATCGTAATTTGTCCCTGTCTATGTCAGTCTGCCAGTCTGTCTGTAAGTCCCTCTGTGTCTAACTCATGACTGGGGAAAATAATTCAATACCATCTTGATAACACTCTTGTTCTCCTCTATGATTATAATCTTAATCTGATTGTAAGTAAACTCTCTGTCTTTGATTCTTTTAAACTTTTCACCAGTACTGTATAGCATACTTTACAATATTACAGTACTGGAATACCCTGATTAATGTTAAATGGCCTTAATTGGAATTTGGGATGCTCACTTATCCTAGGAGATAATTAAATAAAAAACAATGATATTAACTTTTAATCTGCAGAGTCTGTAATGGTGGAAGAAGACTGTGCTCGGCCAGAAAGACTATACCACAAGGGAAAAGGAGACAAAGAGGAAGGGCTGCAAACATGAAGGAAAAAGAAGGGAGGGAGGGTGGGACAATGAAAGATAGGACAGTGATTGGCTGAGGTCTGAAGGAACATGAAAACCCTTAAGTATTGCCCACATCTTTGCAGGCAAAACCTCCACTGTGGTGTAGTTTGAGGAAGTAACTGGCATATTTTATATTACATTTAGGTTTGGGAAACCCTCCCTGAGTGAAGGTGAAACAAACTATAATATAATAAAGAGAATGAAAATAAAAAAATAAATATTTCAAGTACTACTTAATGTCCCAGGAATAGTGCAAACTCTATCTTGGCCAAAACCTAAATGGGGTTACATTGTTATACAGGTACTGAGTACACAGATGAGTCTGTATCATAATATTTTTTACCAGGAGACACAAGTCAAGGAAGTATTTCAGTTCATGACTGAGCAGACAGCAAATGAGATCGAACACAGCTTGGTTCATGCCAACATTTCAAGTTCAGTTACCACAGACAAAGGTAAAATAGTATAAACTTTTACACAGAGTATTTTACATTCTTGATGACAGAAATGGAAGTAAACAAAATGAAAGTAGGAGATATTAATCAAAGTACTGTACAGCAATTTATATTCACTATTGTGACTCAATCAAATGATTCAACTGTTCTCTTACCATAATCAAGAGCCACTCCCAATGGCTACTGAAGTATTGGCAAGAGCTGGGCGGTGGGTAAAAGTTGAGACATAAAATGAACGGCACAGTGCATGGTCCCTCAGGTCACCCCAACCACCATTGCCCTTGTGCTTCTTGACCTGTAAAAGATATGAATCAACATTGTAATTATCGAGAACACTGTAATTAAATGATCATCAGTTATTTTAGTATGGTACACAGGACAGGTTGATAATATTGTAATTAAGGACAGTCTCCACCCTTCCTACATCAATAAATTGTACCATAACTCCAGTCATTTTGGGTGCACCATGTCATAGGATGCACCTTACATGAAAAGCAATATTGAGAGAAAAAATTAATTGGCCATACCATGATGGTGTGTTTCTTTACATTTGTGAGGAATCACAGGTTGAATGAATAACTGGTGCAACCAAATATATTTGTTATTGGCTTATTCTTTTGAGGATAATTATTAAAGATTTTTCAGAGTCAGAGAGAGGGCACTCTCTTCCAATCCTAGTTGGCTACAGAATAGTAGGTATCAAAACATTGGTCAGTCAGCTATTACCAGAGCTGGGTCAGTGTCAATTATACTACAGTATTGTGAAATTCATGGAAAAGGTGCACAGACATAAAAAAAAAATAATAATAAAAAATCAAGGGTTTGCCTAAAATGCATGAATTCCAGAGCATAAGTACAGTATTCTTAACCCTTAAACCATGGGTGATGACATAAGTCAACACCACCAACAGTGTGGATAACCGAGTGTGACAACATAAGTTGACAGCGCAGTTTTCCAATTTGTGTGCCCCCTGACATACTTGATTAGGCTCACAACAGAGGCTGTGTGTGCCTTGGGACTCCCCTGAGTCAACCCAGCCACTGGCAGTCAGTGTAGGAAGAACTATGAGCATGTGAGGACATATTTTCGGCGCTCCACTTTTGCGCTAATTACTATATACAGTATGTATGTAAAAATGACAGTGACGTTATATTTCATATTGTTGTGTTGAAAATTGTGATTCTAACACATTATATGACAAAATCAGAGCATCAAAACATACTTAGAATTGTCAGGAAAATGTAAAAGTGTGCTTTGAGTTGTGGTCATTCTGAGCTGGCCTACCCATCCTACAGATGTCCATTTAGTCTTCACAAGTACATCAAGAGACAGCTAAAGGTTTGTACTGCAATATCATGTATCATATATTAATGTAGGTCAAGTGGTTTAGACGCTATTAGCCGTCAAAGTCTTGTTTATGTATTGAGCGCAAGGCAGGAAAAAGGCCCGGCGAGACAACTTCAGAAGGCTCGCGGTTAGAGGGTTAATCATAGGTATCCACTGTTTATATAATACAGTACAGTATATTTCAAAATACTAACCTATGTTTGTAGGTCTCCCTCTAATAGCCACAAGTTTGTAAATTTTACACAAATTTATGCATATACCCAGAATAGATAATACAGGTACCATACCACATAAGGTATACAGCAGAGAAGCAAAAACATTCCCACAGACAGGAAAATTCCTTTCAATTTCATATTTGAACTTGTTAGAATTTTGCCAACAATATGCATGCTTTTAATAGTTTATAAATACTGTAGTTTATAAATGCTAGGGACCTCCTCTAGTAAGTCTAATGGCAATGAGAATGAGTGAGGTTATAACATCCAGTGATAAAATCAGCACCCACCTTCTTTGGAGGTGTGTGAACAACAATAAGCTGCCGAGGGAAGAGCGTGCGCTGGCCAGCCTGGAGTGCCCGGTGGACCTTGTTTAGTACTGACCGTGAGCTGCAGTCTTTCTTTTTGTGATGAACACCACTAAAAATTGCAAGATAAAGGTCAGAAAAACTATACTACAGTATCAGAGCATTTGTTAAAGATTTTACCCTTGATAAACATACAAAAGGAGAGATAAGAATTGCATTAGATAAAACACCAGTAATACAGTAGAATGCCCAATTATACTACACATCCGCCAAAACAACAAGTAACACACACACACCCTGGCCCACCACATGCTTTATTTTATCCACTGAATTACTCACCACTCGCCAATATGGAAGACCCTGGGTGCCCGTAGTACCAGCGTGTGCAGCTTGTGGGTAAGGCAGGTGTTGCTGACATGAAGGAGTGACCAGTCCCAGTTGTAGTCGTCGTGGTCGCAAAACTGGCCGCTGCATGCCTTGATTAGACCCCAAACGCTGTGGTTGAACGCAAATCCCATATTGTGCTTGGACGACACCCACTGAGTCACTTCAACCTGAGGGAGGGGGGGAGAGATGGCAGGCAAATTCTTCAGTACTCTGGGCAATACAGTTACAGTAATCCTCAGGTCGTATGCAATAACATTCGTGGTGCATAAGAGGGTGTGGTACTGGTACAATGGTTCCGCAGAAGAAAAACTACAGACCCATCGTACCGGTATCACGCCATTGTCAACACCACGTATGTTCTTGCATACAGCCCCTTGTATTCCACTGTTGTTATGGGTGTGGTTTTTCCTGTTTGTAATGAATTGGTGTACAGTAAACCCTCATTATCCACTGGGTCTAGGAGTGTGTAATGTACAATGAGGGTATCTATTAATGTACATTAACATTAAACAATAAGAAACTGACAACGTCCAAGTTATTGATATCCAACTTAGCAAGGGTTTACTGTAATATATAGGGGACCTGTTTCATAGAACAGTTTGGAGGAATCAGAGACCTTCCAAATCACCAACAAAAGAATTTCCCCTTGATATATTATGAAAAGTACACCATTACAACACCTTTCTAGCATCAGTGTGAAAGTTGTAATTCTTGAGATAGTTGCCAAGGGTGATGAGGGAGCACTTGGGACAGGCACGGGGAATGGCAGCAGTGAGGAGCCTGAGAGTGTGTAGGAAGTCCTCAGCAACATAGTGATCCTCCTCCAGGAACAGCACCTGGCCTGTGTGGTTCCTTAGAATCCACACTTCATCAAAGATCCTGAAACCAAATTCTTGTTGAGGGGATAGTACAGTGTTAGTAAATCTGGAGCAACTGATTCTTGCAAATGATTCCAAGCAACAGGCCACCATTATTTTTGTTCATCTGGTTCCGTTTCATGGCATATTTTGGAGGAATCAAGGCACTCTATTGAACCAATAGTGTATCATGTCCTTAAAGGGTGATTCTCTTGTTGGTGAATTGGAAGGTCTATGATTCCTCCAAACTATACCAGGAAACAGACAACCGTAATGGGGATCTGTTTTGTGGGATTGTTTGGAGGAATTAGTAACCCACCAATTTACTCTTAAATGAGTAAAAGGGTTCGGGGCAAGAGATATATTAGGTGTACAAAATCCATGTACTGTATCATTTAATGTAAGAGTTCTTAATGAAATTACACTTATTCAAATATTTTCTAGACACATAATATAATGACACTTTATGAACCTATAACACTGAGAGGCAGTGCAAGAACTTCTGCATTTGTAAGACAATTCTAAAATTTCTGTTAAGTGCAGGATACACATAGTTACTAGTTAAATTGTTCGGAAGCCATGAAATATCTTATATTTACAACCATTTAATCCAATTTACCAACATGCATGCCAACCTTCCCAGCAGTAACAGTATCAATTTAAAAGACACATGCTTCTGCAAACATTGCCTCTGTGTAACAAAGACATTTGCAAGAGAAGTACATCAAAATACCAAAGCAATCTGTGGTGTAATGAAGGGCATAGTGTGACAATCCAGACAGGAGGTTAGATGTGTAGAATTGCCAAAGCAATCTGTTGTAATCTGATATAAAATTGTCCAAAATCCTTTTTAAAATGCATGCCAAAGCACTAGTTTAAAATACATACTTGTTTGCTTTCCACCACCAGTGATGTTTAGTCTGTGTGAAGCGAGCCTCCCGATAGTGCTTGTAGAGGTCAGGAGTTCCCACACATTTCACTTTAGCAGCTCTGAATGGATCATATAACAAAGGCAATAAATGTAATAATTAAATACAATACCGGTACATGTTACAAAAGTAGAAGTTTAAAACTGATATGAAGAATGTACAAAAAGCATGTGTAACATGTCAAGCACCACAGATACGGTATTCACTTCCTATTAGCTTCCCTATCTTGCGCTCGACGATAAAAACACTTATTACAATTCCATGTCAGTTTTTGTCTGCCAATACCAAGCGTCCCCAAGACTACCTTTGTATCCCAATCCCGCGCTTGGACGACAAAAAGACGCCTCATCATTCAAAACTCCAGCAAACTGAACCCTGATGATAAGCATTTGTAAGAAATCCACCAATCTTTTATTCTGTAATTGCCTTCTGGAAAGTAGTTGTGTGTTATATAATCTTGGGGCCATGTAGAAAAACATAAGCTCAGAGAAAGATGAATGGTGTATGACAGCATTGGCCACCCTATGGAAGTTACTCCTGAAAATGGCTTGCCATTACTCTGTACAAAATTTAAGGTAGGATTCTCTTTTTGGTAAACTGGAGGGCTACTGATTCCTCCACACTATGTTGGGAATCGAATCGTCTCAAGTTACTAATTGGAGATCTGTTATTTAGTGTCATAGTTTGGAGGATTTACCAGCCCTCCAAAATACCATCAAGAGAATCTCCCCTAAATACTGTAAATGTTTTCTGTTATCAAGAATCATTTATGCCCTTGCCCAACATTCATTTCCATTATCGTCACCTTCATGCACTTAAATTCAGGTATCCTCTGTAATTAATATTCTGCTTTGACACAAGTGTACAGCCTGAATCAAATATCCACCTAAATTTTTTTTCCATCATAATAATTACCTAGGTAATAAAGAACAACATGCATGATTTTGCAGTACAGTACTTCATAATTATTATAAAGGGGGCTGCTTGCATTGACATAAGGTGTTGTAGGATTATATTTAGATATGAGACTGATTTCTTAAGGTGTTGTAGGATTATATTTAGATATGAGACTGATTTCTTAAGGTGTTGTAGGATTATATTTAGATATGAGACTGATTTCTTAAGGTGTTGTAGGATTATATTTAGATGTGTTACTGATTTCTTTGCAAGATGGGAGGAAAATTTTGGTGGATATATGATTTTGGCTGTACAGTTGCAGACAACAGTTACTTTCCACCTGCCCATTTCTAAACTCGTATAATATTGGACAGATTTTGAAGCTACGAGTAATATTGCAGTGGCATGTATGTGTATAGGTATACACATACACCACAAAAATACTCACAGCTTCAAAATCTGTCAAATAATATATGACTTTAGAAATAGGTAGGTTGAAAAGAATTAATGTCCGCAATAGTACCAAAAGAAACTTACTCTTCTGGCTTAGTATCCCTGGGACAGTCTCCTGGTGACTCTCCAGGGAAGGTGTGAGGGTGAGTCTGCAGGGAGTGGGGGTAGAAAATCTGCATCACCTGAAACAAGACAAATGGAAATGTTGTAGCAAAGATATATTATCATTATTTTAGTCAAGAATATAATACAGTACTATAATACTGTATATACTTTATTTTAAATTTCTTATATCTGTGAGTCAGTACCCTGTAGTGCACATTTCACAGAGTTACTCACCCCTAACTACACTAATTCAGATCAATGTATCTTTCTCCCATTGGTCCATTGTTCTATCCCTTACATCCTCCAAGCATTTTTGACACAGATTTAACAACTTTTTTGTAAATCTATAAAAGACGTTGCCTCTTTTTGATATATTCTTGCCACTCTGATTTATGATTCATCTGTATAAATACTCACAGATATGGGAGGGTCAGAGTGATCCCTTCAGCCCAAACAGATTTTCTCCTTAATGGGCTGTTCTGTATATCATATAATCTTACCTTACAGAAGTCAATGGTTGTAATCAGCTGGTTAATGTCTTCATCGTAGTAATCGTGTGAGAATATTAGCAGGACTGAATCAATGTCTCGAGCCTGAGCAAGAGACACAATCAGATGGCGCAAATACTCGAGTCTATTGTGAACCTGCAATGAGAGGGGGAAGGGGTGTGCACATAGTAAGAATCATCAAGGCAGTTCAATTCTGTATGCAGCAGTTCAGTAATGTAAGGGGCACAATTATAGTACCATATAAAACACAATGGAATTAAAAGTTCTAACAAGTTGAAGGGCATCAGATATCTCCATTTAACCAATAAAATTATATCCTCTCTTAGGAGTACTGCACAGGAATATAATGTACACACCTGAACAGCAATGACAATAGTATCTGGCTGTACTGGTCCAAACAATTCTTCATTCAGGACAGTCTCATTACCAGTACGGAGCTGTATTTGCTCCTTGATCTCCAGTATTTGCTCTGGGGTGAGTGTTGGAGCAGTGGATGCCCTGGAGCCTCGGCTACGAGTCTGATATGCAACAAGTGTAATCCAATTAAAACTTCTATATGTAAATAAATTTCCAAAAATGGTTAAAAAATTTCATACAATAGAAGATGGCTTGGTAAAGACTTTCTTGTCAAGTTGGAATTTTTCTTTTGAATACAGTATAGTAATGTGATTAGATACAATAAAACATACAGATAAACATCAGTAACACTATTAATGGGACAGTATTATGAAGTGTATAATTTCTATTGAAGTATAAAGACCAAATTACTTTTATGCAATTATGCAGTAAAGGAACTACAGTACTTATGTTGCCAAGTGTTACAAGAAGTAAAAACACGATGCTTCTAAATGACTATATACTCATTTAATTACTGTATGCTAAAAACCTAATCTTAGTACAGTACAACACACTCTACAGTACTGTATAAGAAATTATTCCAATTATACATTAAAGATAAAGCATTAACACCAATTATTTTGTTCAAAATACCTTGAGACACAACAACTCTCTACCAACCTCTACCCTGACAAAAGTCAAGCAGCAATCTTTCAAAACTATACACTAAACAATTTTCATCAACTTATAGAAGCACAGAACACTTTCAAAACTTGATTATATTGATATGGTCAGTAATGACAAAATATACAATGTTACATCATGAGTGACAATTTCCTTTCATCACGGATCAACATGCTTGTACTTAGTTGGTCTATGAAAGTCAAAAAAAGGTTCAGTTTCAGACACATGAAACAGACACCCTTCAAATGGGTGACCCCTTATTATCAAACATAGAGTATATATTGGACTTGTCTCCTCTACACACACACAAAACAAATTCTCATCTTATACCCTATGCTCAATGAGGGGCCCCCTGTTTTAGGTGTGCCTGTTTCATAATTTGTCTGCAACTGTACAAAAGGGTTTATAACAAAGTGCCATAGTTCATCCAGTACCTGAAGGAACTTTGAGGTTGGATTGTGTAGACTACCGAGGGCTGGGTCATTCTCGGGAGTCTCCCTGCCACTAGCACCCCCAAGCAGGGACTGAGGGTCATGTGGTAGGGGCGGGAGAGCCAGCTGGAGCCAAGCCACACACAGTAGCACCACCACTCCCACCACACGCAGTCCCCTCGCCCACCCCCCACCACGCATCACAACCAACACACCTGAGGAAAAGAGAACACATCATCATCATCAAAACCATATCATATTGCCCAGTTTACAACAATGATATCAACACATAGTATTCTAATCCCAATGTAGGCTAAATCAATCATTAGGCCTTTGGAAAGATTAAGTCAAGATGTAGAGGTTTATCCCAAGCAAAATACATCTGACAGAACATAAATGAAGCAACATGAGAATAATGACCTTTACCTCTTCTTGCATCTCTTTCCCTTTTGTAGATACCTGTATTGTAATAATATATATACTCAAATCTTCCCCCCCTCATTAGGTTCCTCATGCATACAAAATCCAAAGCTGAAACTACGTAGTAGCTTGTGGAAATTTCATCCTCCTTAGGATCAATAAGCATTTTTTCTACACTCAACAGATTTTTTTTCAAATTCTAAATCAGTTTAAAGTTTGCACCCACTCGTGGAGGGTACCGTACGAGTCTGAATCAAAGTTTTGTTTAAAAGTAGAATATTCTTCTCAGTTTCGTAAATTTATTTTACTAATCAATAGAGTAAGATTAGAACTTTTATTTGGTTTGTGTTCATAAGGTTCCTAAGTTACCGTACAGGAACAAAGTCAAGCTTAGGACTAAAAGGACCTCCCAAGTTTGGTTAATTCATGAGAAAATTTCAGGACAATAGGGTAATATTTGATCTATTGACCTGACATATAATGATTATGGGTAAAGAAATTATATTATACCTACTGTACTATAAAACTAATGTGGAGTATTAACCAATGTAGGTATATATCTTAGAATACTGGTACGGTATGTTTGCATATCACATACATTTGGTCTATATATGATTATAAACTCCAGGTCATATTCAAATGGGGCATTTTGAAATTAGCCTGACATTACCTTACCTAACCTAGACCACAGCAGACTACTGGGACCTAACCTGAGCAAACTACCGGGACCTAACCTGGGCAAACTACCGGGAAATAACCATGGTAAAGTACCAGGACCTGACCGGGGCAAAATACTGGGGCCTAGCCGGATCTGGCAACACTGCTACAAAACGGCAATAGTCTAGATAAATACTATATTTACTAATCCTGTGACACATAATAAAAGGTGGTAAATATCTACTCTATTGCCGGTTGGAATTACGATACATTTACCTTCTTTACCCGCTAATTCATATAATTCTAAGACGCTTTTCTTCTATGGCATTTTCTTCGGAAATGATTAGTTTCCAAGATAGGGCATATTCAAATGGGGCATTTTGAAATTAGCCTGACCTAACCTAACCTAGACCACAGCAGACCACCGGGACCTAACTTGGGCAAACTAGCGGGATATAACTGTGGTAAAGTACCAGGACCTGACCGGGGCAAAATACTGGGACCTAGCCGGATCTGGTAACACTGCTACAAAACAGCAATAATCTAACGTTAGATAAATACCTAAAAGGATAATAAACATAATAATTATGGTAAATATTGAATGAATTACCGTTATTGCGTAAGGTTTTTCTACCTTCATTACCCACTTATTTAGACCATTCTAAGACTATTTTCTTCTATGGCATTTTCTCCGCAAATGCCCCATTTCCAAAATAGGGCATATTCAAATGGGGCACTTTGAAATTAGCCTGACCTTACCTGACCTGACCTGACCTAACCTAACCTAGACCGCATCAGACTACAGGGACCTAACCTGGGCAGACTACCGGAACCTAACCTGGGCAAACTACCCGGAAATAATAGTGATAAAGTACAATAAATGACAGGGGTAAAATACTGGGACTCAGCCGGATCTGGCAACACTGCTGCAAAACGGTAATTCTTTCAATAAATACCATAATTAATTTTACCAATAATAATAGGCCTAATGGTTGCACCTTCACCATTCACACAGGTATAGATGAAGGAACATATTATATATATTATTATTATTATTATTATTATTATTATTGCTGTTGTTGTTGTTGTTATTATTATTATTATTATTGCTGTTGTTGTTGTTGTTATTATTATTATTATTATTGCTGTTGTTATTGTTATTATTATTATTATTATTGCTGTTGTTATTATTATTATTATTATTATTGCTTTTGTTGTTATTATTATTATTATTGCTGTTGTTGTTATTATTATTAGTATTATTATTTGCTCCGTGGTATAAATAGATTAATAAGAAGTGAATTAGGAAGGTGTGTACAATTCCCACCTTATAACATCCACGTGTATTAATTACCACCTGACATAGTTAATACACATAATTACAATATATACACTGTAATATATCCTTCCTCACCTCGTGGTACATAATAGGAGTGACTGTCTATTGGGTATGAGACAATTAGGATGACACTGTGGTCTCCCTAATATTACGAATGTCTTCAGCCGCCCTCAACCATCATCATCACTAACTGAAGTAAACAATGTAATCAGTGTTACCAGTATGTTGGTAACACTGACAATTATGATATAACTAAATATAAATAATAATGGCTACACTAAACTAACAAAATAATATAAACAAGACACTATGAAATATATATAAATAGTAATGGCTACACTAAACTAACAAGACACTATGAAATGTATATAAATAGTAATGGCTACAATAAACTAACAAGACACTATGAAATATATATAAATAGTAATGGCTACACTAAACTAACAAAATAATATAAACAAGACACTATGAAATATATATAAATAGTAATGGCTACACTAAACTAACAAAATAATATAAACAAGACACTATGAAATATATATAAATAGTAATGGCTACACTAAACTAACAAAACAACATAAACAAGACACTATGAAATATATATAAATAGTAATGGCTACACTAAACTAACAAAATAATATAAACAAGACACTATGAAATATATATAAATAGTAATGGCTACACTAAACTAACAAAACAACATAAACAAGACACTATGAAATGTATATAAATAGTAATGGCTACACTAAATTAACAAAACAACATAAACAAGACACTATGAAATATATACAAGTATAATAACACCAATTATCACTGTTCCCTTATTATTAAACACGGGGAGTGGGGAAGAAATTTAACTCACATTCTCCACTCTCCATTATTTAATAAGGATGGTTGGTGAATGCTGGTCAGAGGTGGAGAGTCTGTAGTTTGTACCATTTGATTCATTTGAACTCGGTATGAAACATTGAACCTTTGAACTCTCACTCAGCTTCGTTGAGGCGATGTGGTGAATCCATTTTAACTCCTACATTCAGTCTGCTAAACTCTGCTTCTGTCCTTCGTTGGGTCAGGATAAACTAGGTGCTCTTCCTTATCTACTGTATAACAGTACCTCGAGCTCAAATTCGACTCAACTCATTCTCATTATACATGTACAGTCGGCGGCAGAAGTCCTGTCGCCTCATCTGCTTCACCGAGACAGGCAGTGTTCATGGACTCGAGAAATACGCACATTTTCTACACCTCGACCGTGAACCGAATAATCCCGAGTCTATGAACATCGCGTGCCTCGGCGAAGCAAGTGAAGCGACAGGACTTTTGCCGCCGACTATACATGTGTACAGCCGGCTCCACTGCAGTGATGTTAGCGTTCCCTCTCCCAGGCGTGAACCACAAACTCTGGTACGAGACACACATCTGAAGCACCCACTATATAGTGAGAGAGATGGTAATGGGGGTTGGCAGGCTTGTATGCTGAGCGAAACGAATGACAATGAAAAAATAATAATATGTATGTGAGCAATTTTGTTTTTATATGGGTGCAACAATAGGCACCAATTATTCCTGATGTATTTATTTGCTATATTTCATGGTACAGAATATTACATTGTAATGCTTGATAAATTAGGTTTTGATTAACTATTAAGATGATAAATGGAGAAGATCATAGTATGGGAACATATTCCATGCACCTGTGGCCAGTTTATGGATGTTCTGATATTATTGACATATCAGGTAGGAGAGCCCTTTTCCTTGGGCCGGGGTCAAACTCAGCACTGATATTTTCGAGCAACAACTTCTACCTTACTGACTTTGCTGACACTTGATAAACAATTACATAAGAACTGAGGATATTAGATAATCCAAGAGTCAGCACCATGAACTATCCATTATCTGGCCCCTTTAATTATTACTTCAAATAAAACCGGGATAAGTAAATCATATATATTGGCTGTAATGTATTCGCATTGCAAGGACGGAAACTTAAGTTTGGTGGTAAATCTAAAATTGCAGGTTTAACAGGTGTATATCTGGAGCAAATTATTCCTCCAACTTTTCCAGGCTACAGGACACCAATCTTTGTGTTTATATGGTCCTGTTACCTAGCATACTTTGGAGGAATCAAGATACTCCAGTGTACCAAAAGTGAGTGGTATACAGCACAATTACAACACCCCATTCATTCATAACCAGAATTTGAACCTGCACATCCCTGGCATATGACTCCATGAACTGCTGAAGCTCTACCACTGAGCCTTGACATGTGTAGGCCTACTGTACTTTAAATACAAAAAAATTTCACCCCAAGCGATCACTCCAAACTACAGGCCACCATTACGTTTGTTCATCCTGGCATACTATGGAGGAATAAAGGCACTCTAATGTACCAAAAGTATGGATCAAGGCTTCTGATGCTTCCTAACTATGCCACGAAACACGCTCCTTCCATATGGATGGCATGTTTCGTGTTGATATTTGAAGGACTCGTTTACCTCCAATTTTCTAACTACATCACATGGTCCCTTAAGATGGTGTAGTATTTTATAAAGTGTAGCATACCAGAAATTATACTGCACAAAAACTGAACAAGACTAAACTTACAAACATAAGCTGATGTGAAAAATAATGTAGGGATTCATGATAATAGAAACCTGTAATAATATTGTGCATATATTTTATTACAAAATGATATATATACTGTATGATATTTCACAATGCTCACAACTCTCAACATCTACTGTTTTTCTTTTGATTAATCTATACTGTCCGTAGAAAAATATTGCCATCAGTTTTCATACATAACTGTGATGAAGAAAATATACATTACAGGTTATACTTTTATGAAAATGAACTATGGAACTGACACACAGTAGGCTACACTTACAATATGCCAACACCTCAGCTAATAAAGATAATGTACTGCTGACTTTCTAAGAGTACAAACTTAGTGAGTATATTATTTTTATAAATTGCAGTACATGTATTGTACAGTACCTGAAATTTATTGAATACTTAACTACTCACATACCAGTAAGTAAATGCCGATATTTGATTATATTCGAATTAAGGGGAGATTCTTTTCTTGGTGAAATGGAAGATCTCTGATTCCTGGAAACAGATCTCCTATTAGTAACATTAAAGTAGTTTGTTTCCTGGCATAGTTTATAGGAATCAATAGCTCTCCAATTTACCAACAAGAGAATTTCCCCTTAAAATGTTTCATATCCCATAATGAAATCTACACTTAAATTAGCTAAAGACTCTGAGGGCGGTATTATTAAACTACTTCTTCCAAGAAAAGTTTTCTTGGTCACTCAGTTCCTATTATTTTGCAATGCGAATATAGTGACAAAACGTAATTTCCTCAGATGTTTAATATTACGACCCTGAAGCTCTACAATTTTGTAGTTTATATAAATCGGTTCTACAAAATATACAAAGTGACAATCTGTGTCAAGCAAGTTCTTACTCATAAAAATACTGTTGTCAGCTTTGGCTGGAACTGCATATAAAAAGAGATAAAGGATCAAGGATAATGATGAGAGGCAAAATATAGGTTCCTTAGCACCATACGGTAATTATAAAATGAATACACAGGTTGAAGAATTAAAAAAAAAAAAAAAATGTACACAGCACAAAATTACTCACAATAGTTGAAGTCATCACATACAAACCTCAATGTTCATCCCCCACACCCCAACTTCCCCTTGATAATCAATGTAGGGGATTATTCATCCATACACCTACCCTCACACACAAACAATTACACACTCATACAAAGAGAAGACCCACAAACAAAAGAAAGACAAATGAAAGCAATACAGTATTGAGCACAAGATACAAGTAACTAACAGTATCAGTCATTAATAACAATAATTAAAGGGAGATTCTTTTGTTGGTGAATTGGAAGGTCTTTGATTCCTCCAAACTATGCCAAGAAAGAGATCCCCAATTAATACCATTGAGGGTGTCAGTTTTTTGGCATAGTAAGGAGGAATCACTAGCCTTCCAACTGACCAACATAAGAATCTTCCCTTAAATATGGTATACAATGTACAGTAGATAGGTGCAGAGATGGGCAGTGTATATTTATATGAATGTTAAGAATTCACATTTCTTTTCAGCAGATTTTTTTTATCTCTTAACTTCGATTTCTGAATTTTGACACCATTACTCTTTTGACAAGGCCATTCCATAATTCAGTATTTCCAGGAAGGAATAGTATATCTAAAATAAAAGGTGCAATTCACACTGCGAACATGTGCAAAATGCGAACCTATTGTGCTAGCAACAAGAAAATGCGACATAGATACAATAAGAGACAAATTATAATAAACAACCTCTAAATACTTATAACATAATTATGAAAGTGTGCTAATGTATACCTCAGTACAGTACAGTATTTACAAATATAAATTATTACACTAATATCAACATTAACGGTCATCATCAAGAAGCAATTATCCCTTATATTTAAGGGATGAGGGGATTCCAGGTCTAAGGATGGAACATAAAACCATGAGATTTACAAAATACCATACCTAACAGAAAGGTTTTCACTCACGTTCACCTCCATTTCAAGACCACAACATTCTCAGCACTCTCTACATTAGTACAATAATCTACAAAAATTAGTTGATTTGTTTACCTTTGGTGACGGGAGCACCCTATTAACGTTATTCATTATGAACACACAAAATTGCACAAATAATTAATAAAGCCCTGTAGCTGCAACTTCAAACTGGGCACTGGAACACATCAAATAAAAACTGATTCACACTATACCATCACATCATGTTACATTAAAAAATCTTCCATGTAAACAATTGGTGGTGCCAAGGTGTGATGTGATGTAGTGTTTGCTCACATGCGAGAAATTTTGCCATGATGATAGTGTGAATCAGCCTCAATGGTGGTTTGACTTCTAGAACTCTTCATCAGCAACGAGGTCCAGATATACATCAAAGGATTCCCTGTTGCAGCAACCATCTGCTTTGTATATATATTTATGAAAGGTTCCATCAACACAGATTGCTGAAAGGAAATAATGAACACTGATTAATACCAATTACTGTGTATAGTTACAGCATCAATTAAGGGGAGATTCTCTTGTTAATGAATTGGAAGGTCTGTGATTCCTACAAACCATGCCATGAAGCAGATGACCCTAATGCTACTTTAATGGGGGATATGTTTCCTGCTATAGTTGGGAAGAATCAGTAGCCTTCCAGTTTACCAACAAGAGAATCTCCCTTTAAATTATATAGCCTAAACTGCAATGCAATCTGTTAAGGGGATATGTAATACATTTTTGGTACAATGAAATGCCTTGATTCCTCCAGAGTATGCCACCAAGGAAGAAAGAGATCAACCCCTATTTCTCTGTATATAAATAATTTCACGTCTATAGATACCAGAAATGTGTACAAAGCAGGGGAAACAATGAAAAAAAAAAGAGATAAAAACACTGATTATGAACAATAAAAGAGCTAAAAATATATAAAATATTAGTAAAAAAAATCAACTACAGTAAAGTCATGATAAATTTTAATTTTCGATTTTGCCCTTTGAATTCTGCAAAGAATTTTACATATACAGTACTACAAAGGGTGCTAGAAAATTGAATGGAGAATTGTTAATAGCCACAGTATCAAACAGTTGTGAGGCTTTGGTGTGGTATGAATATGAGAATCTAGGGGGTAAGAGTTATAGAGATGGATATGCTGAAAAGTTTGTGTAGAGTACAAAGAGCTGACACGATGAGATATACTAAAATTGTTGACTGGCTATGCAAATGACAAGTTAAGTTGTTTGGGTTGCAGTACTGGGTGGCCTTTGGAAAGTAGGCTTCAGGTATTCTACTCCATATGTATATATTCTGCTATACAAATACAATATCTATGGTATGTAAAAAAAGTGGAATTTTTTTTCCCTTCAAGAACAGGTATATTTCACTACATAAGAAATACAGAAAGAGAATGCAGTATTGTGAACTGACATTTTACAAGATGGCTTGGACCCACTCCCACCAATTATCATGACTCTATTTTACCAACAATATTAACAAAAATAACGCCCCATATCTTACCATACACAGTTGAGTTTGCTCCAAAGGCACACACACAGGCACATTCAGGAGGAACAGTAAAATTTGCAAGGGCCCACTGGGACTCCATGTAACCACCTAAAAAGCCCATCCGAGAAAATCTGAAAATCAACATACAGTACAGGATTTAATATAGAGTACTTATTACCACCATATAGTACAACATTCAATCTGGTATTAAATTATTGTTTGCATACAGGTGTAAATAATTTGGAGAAGTGAAACAGTACATCAAGCATAAGTGTTAGTTGCCTCTCATGTCAGATTCTTCCAACTCAAACTGCCACACTGACTCTACCTCACATCCAGTGAAAGTATTTCTTCAATGAGGTTTTCTACCATTATTTATAGAATTATAGGCTTACTATATCACAAGAAAGGGTAAATGGAAACTTGAATATGCCAATAACTACACACACAAAAAATTACATTTTGTATACCTGTACAGTGGCACTTATAATATTGTACGTCAGTTTTTCACGTGTATAATGTTTTAACAAACCTACATTATCCTTTATCTCTGATCTCCAACCTCTCCAATGTAGTATTGCTTCCATTTCTTTCTTCTACAAATATTTCCACAATCACTGCTCCAACCACTTTGCAAACTGAGTTCCGTCTCCACTACCTCAGTTGTATAATACTAAAAGAGGGGAGGTGGCTAAATAACAATTGCCAAGCTACTCGATTGCACCCCTTTTCTGTCCAACTCCCTAGTGCAAGAGTTCATCGGTACTCTCAGTCTTTCATATACATAACTGGTGAATTTTGGAACACTCTACGTCTGTCTATCTTTCCCCCTTACTACAACTTATTCTCCTTAAAATACAGTGGGCCAGATCCACAAAGGTGGCAGAGTATCTATTTGTGAGGGTTTAAATTATGCCTCGCTACTCCTATGTTACACCTCTATCCACAACGTTAACTTACGCCGGAGTATGGAAAAGTATCTCTGGGAGGTGATGAGTTGGTCAGCCAAACTCAGTAATGCTTTCAGAATGCATCGATCATTCACAGGGCAGAGTTTGACTTCAATCAATCAAATCCAAAACTGATTATTAACTCTCATCAAATGTCACATCATAAATAATAATTGACGAAGAAAAAGCAGTTTAATAATGCCACCTTTTCTCTTTTCATTGCACGATCATACATGTAAAATGTAGAACATACATTTGATACTTGTGGCTGTGGTGGTGAACGTCAAGCTATCCCTCTCTTCCCGCCTATTTATTATTTAGGATATAAATGACTTAAAAACTTATAACAAATACTCGTATAACCAAATTAAGACTTCTTGTTCTATCTATCTATTCATAGTTCTGACGCCTCTTTAGCTCCGGGAACTTCCCCCAAGGGGATCGTCCCGGCAGAAGTGTCTCCAGCTTCTCCTGTTCCAACACTCCTTCCTTTCTTGGTCAAACCCTACTCTGACCCTCACATTTTTCTCTCTTACATACTCTTCCACTCTGTTCTGCCACAGACTTCTTGTTCCTTCATTATTACTCAAGTTACAGATATTCTGTATATAACCAGGAATTTTAAGCTTTAAATCCAGGTCCACAGATTATACCACCTCTGGAGCAGGTGTAACTTTACGCCTTAATTTGCACCTGTGACGTCATCAATGAGGAGCAAATAGCTTTAGTGGATACCAGTGTAAGTCAGTTGGAGGAGTATCTCTGGTTTACACCGGCATAAGTGCTTTGTGGATCCCGGCCAGTGTGTCTAGGCTTCTTGAACACAAGTGGACATGATTCTGAATTTTCCAACAGTATAATATCACAGATGAGGACAGTAAATGGGCTTCCAGCCTATAGTCTCATCTTCATTAATATAGAAAAAAAAAAAAAACTGTGATTATTACTCACGTTGAGCGCCGGTTTAAACGAGTGTCCTTCAGTGCAAATATGTGAACAGTGCCTTTGTCACTTGAGCAACACAAGAATTCACTGTCTCCACTGAAGTTAATACTGAAATAGAAAACAATATTTGACGAATATTTTACTTTTATAAATTAATGACTATAATATATTATATTGTTGATCTCTTTTATTTCAAAATAAAACAAAATGAAGAATGAAGTACCATCAATTAAATTGAATTAATACAGATACTGTAATATTAGGATACTTCTATCATCTTGTTCTCTTGGACGAACTCTTAAAAACATCACCAGACTTACTTTAGAGTTCTCTCCTAAAACGTCATTTCATAATACATGTATATTTTTCATGCTGGACTTCTACCAGTTTCTTCTCAAGGTATTTTACAAAAGATTCACACACAAAAGTTATCTTCAATATACCAGCTATATTAAGCTTACCTGTTTTATGTAAATTAATGGACTTAGTAGTTAGTTCTCCAAGCTATGCCTGGAAACACATTGTTATAGTGCAGTACTTCAATATATATATATGGAGTAGATTATGAATGTCACTTGGAGAGACTAGGCCTGACACATAATGGGTTAATTATGAATAAACTAGTGAATGGACTCACCAATACAAGGTGGCAGGATCAGAGCCTCTCCTGAGTTCTGCTAGTAAGACACGCCGCGCTGTGTCCCAAACTCTGATAAGTGTACCCTTGTGTGAAGCAGTGGCCAGCAATGTCCCTTCCCTGTTTACACTCAGGCAAGCTATTTCACTCTTGTGGGCCTGGACAGTCAGTGGGGCCTGAGACACTGTAGACTCTGTTGTCAACAAATCCTGCCACAGGAAATTGAGAACTAGGATTATTAAATATTTTCAGATTGTGTTGGAAGACACTGACAGCTGTGATAGAGAGGAGCTGAGCATGTTAGATAGATGATGTGCCTTTATTTTGATAGTGCACTAAATAAAGCTGATAACAATGATGAATAAACTTTGTAGTGTTATGATGAAAGGGGTCAAAATTCATATTCATATGCCACAGTAGGGGGCCAGGGGAATTGAGAATTTAGAAAAGCAAAATTGTAATCCATTTTTGGAAAATATGAAACACAGGTTGTAGGGGGTCATAAACAGGTGTAGCCTATATGGCATAATACTGACCACCAGCTGCACTGCACCAAGCTTGTGTGCAGGGAAGCATAGAATGTGTCTGTCTGCAGAGGGTAAAGGAGTCACTTCACAGAGACCCAAGGGGTTGTCTCGAGTTTCACAGGTGAAAAGCCGCCGCGGCGAGTGAGGAAAAGAGAAGACGTGGATCTGGCGTTGGCACACCACTACCAGTCTGGGTATAGAAAATTATATAAATATACATTACAGTACAGTACTAACTTAAGTGTTCAATATCAGCTCTGAAGGAAAACCATAATTGTGAAACATCATACAACATTGTAGGGCATAATTGGGCTATAAATATTTAAGTACTGAACCTATATCACACAGTATTAGCCAATTTATCTACTTCATCCAAGTGATTAATCATTTAAATATTTTGATATCAGCCATTCTATATGTTACACAAGGAAGACATTGGTCCCAAATAGTTACACTTAACACTAGTTCTGGAATCTTCCAATGACAGGTAAGATTGTTGTCAGCCATAGTAAAAATGATAAAAGTAAAGTTGCTGCATTGAAGGATTTATTGTGAAAGACTTAGGGTATCGGTAATAGAATTTAACACAATATGTAGAAGGAGGAACAATATCAACACTACCATAAAACAAAGAATGATTCATACATCACTTTGGCTGCAGCTTTGATACTTCATAGAAAAATCAAGACACTTTATGGGGGTAGTACAGTGTTAGTAAATGTGGAGCAAGTGATTCCTTCAAACTATACCAAGCAACAGCTCACTATTATTTTCATTGACCTGGTCCTGTTTCGTGGTATATTTTGGATGAATCAAGGTACTCCCAATTAACCAAAAGTGTACCTTCCCTCCCATTAACTACAAGTACCGTATCTTACATAAATAGCGAGTCTTTCTAATAAAGCTGCAAAGCCTTGTCTCCCCTCACCTGTCCTTCCGGAGCCTGACAGCCAACACAGGGACAGCAAATGTGAACTCAAGGACTAGCTTGGCTGTACGGTCATCATACACAAGAACAGTGTTGTCAGCATATCTTGGCATTGACCCTCCCCCTACCATGGCCAGCAGGTTAGTGCGATGCAACATCTCTCCATGACCCACACTTCCCACCAAACTCTCTCCTGTAAATATATTTACTATATAAACAATCTATTTGCAATTCATGTACATGGGACAAAATATTATATTTTTGTTTATCAAGCCTTTACATTTCATAAATATATACTGTATTATTTCTGGATATGAAAAAATATAAAACCAGTGAGTGAAACTTCAAGTACAGGTTGCTATAAATATAAAAAATAAAAGGATGCAAAATTATAATTTTACTTGTACAGCAGTTCCTCCTCTTTTGACTCAATCACTCTTCAGAAAACATTAATAACTTACTGGATCATACAGATGAAGTAGGATCTTGCCATTACAAGCTTGGCCCCCTTAAGTTTCCATATATTACAATTAAAGGGTATTTTCTTCCTACTAATTTTTTAATATCTTCCAATATTCAAATGATTTTTTTATGAATATTTTTGGTAGTTACAACTTAAGGGGATACTACAGTGTTGGCAAAACTGGAGCAACTGATTCATCCAAATTATTCCAACTTTCCAAGAAACAGGCCACTAATAATTCTGTTAATCTGGTCCTGTTTCCTGGCATACTTTGGAGGAATCAAGGCACTCCAATTTACTAAAAGTATATTATGGCCTTAAGTGGGTGCGAGAGTAGGGGACAGACTTGGGGGGTGCGGGAATAGGGGGACAGGCTTGGGGGGTGAGGGAATAGGGGGACAGGCTTGGGGGGTGAGGGAATAGGGGGACAGGCTTGGGGTGGGTAGAAAGCCTGTCCCCTACTCCCGCACCCCCCCCCCCCAAATCTGTTCCCCTATTCCCGCACCCCCTTAAGCAAAAATACAAATGTTGTAACAGAATTATGAATTTAAGGGAGTTTACTGTAATGCTCTGTATAACATTTTTCAACTTACTTAAGTGTATCTTCTCAGCCAGAGGTTCCAAATTATATATCCGCACCCCAGAGTCCATACAGCAGATGAAGCAACCTGTAGAAAGCACGTACTTATGATATTAACCAGACCACAACAGATCGGACTTAATCGGGGCAGACTTCTGGGATCAAATTGGGGGAGACTACAGGGACCTAATCGAGGCAGACTACTGGGACCTAATCAGGGAAGACTACTGAGACCTGATTGGGGCAGATTACCAGGACCAAATCAGGGCAAACTCCCAGGATCTTACCAGGGCAATATAACCAGGACAGACTACTAAAATCTAATTGGGACAAACTTTCAAGATAACCTGTGCAAATTACATCCAAATATGCTAAATTTATGTATAATCACACATTTCCCCCCACCCAAAACCACCATGATTGTTGGATAAATGGGTAGGAAGTATCTCCAACATAATGCATTTCTAAATGGAATGATAAGCGTGTTAAATTAGTTAAAATAAAAACGACCCTACTTGTCAATCTATTCATAATTACCAAAAGGAGTTAATTTGCTCAACTTACCATGATCTTGGTTAAAGCGAAGACTGTGTACCTTCTCTCTCGTCGCCATTTATCCTCTGCTAATGCTCTATACTGACTATAATAACACGTAAAACAATGCTCATACGATTAACAAGGTATTCCTACTGACAGCCAAGAAAATACATGTAAATATAACAACAATTTCCTGGATAATACTAAGAATAATATTGGTGAATTCCACTTTGTATTTCCGTGTGAGTGTGTGCGTCGTAGCCTCATCAGCTGAGAGGTATAACTGTGTTCGAATCCCATCAGTTGGCTTGACCTTATACTTCCTTTATATCATTTAATGCGAATATAGTTATGATATATTCTTATTAAGTGGTGAATTTGTATACCTACCTTCATATATTATACTCTTTACTAATAATATTTGTGTTGTAGTTTATTTTACCAATGGATATAATACATACAATTGGTGTAAAATATAGAGTTCGGACATTGAAAACTAGCGTGTATCAAAACAAAGGGAACTGGTTTGTTTACATGTTAATGACAGAAAATGTGTGTAAGTTTTCAACGGTGACTAATGGAAATAACATCAACTTTTTTTTGTGATGTAGCCTACAGTCACAATATCAAATAACCACCGACACTTTCCTTCCATCGTAGTAAATATCTTGGTAATAAAGAACAACACGTGTATGGCATTGCTTCACCTCATATTAATAATTGAAAGGGTTGAGTTGACGTAAGGTATTGATATGATACAGATGAATTATTTGCACGATGGAAGGAAAGTAAATATCTTGGTAATAAAGAACAACACATGTATGACATTGCTTCACCTCATATTAATAATTGAGGGGGTTGAGTTGACGTAAGGTATTGATATGATACAGCTGAATTATTTGCACGATGGAAGGAAAGTGTCGGTGGTTATTTGATTGTGGCTGTACTATTCATGTGTACTACGTAAACAAATTACTGGCATAGAGGTCATAGCCTAACGTCGAATTATGGCACTTACATAATATATACGTGATGGAAACGAACTGACTAGCCTACAGATATATCATATAATACGTCCCCAGATGAAACTGAATATTGATTTTCTGAGAATGTTTTATATAACTGATGATCCACAAACTTCTTTCAGACAATAAATTTAGTCATTATTTCATTGTTGACACTTTTCAACATAGAGTAGGCCGCAGATACACAATGAATAAATCTAGCACTCATTATTTAACACAGGCTCAGTGAATCATTTATTTAGTCTGTATGGTAATGAATAACAGAAAACATTTGGTGGTCTTCAATATGGGACTGAGTGAGGGTCTATATATATATACTGTACTTGGTAAGTTCACACATTCTTGTAGTACACAGTTCGTTATACCATTTCGTGTGTGTGTGTGTGTGTGTGTGTGTGTGTGTGTGTGTGTGTGTGTGTGTGTGTGTGTGTGTCAAGTAGTGTCAAGTGTCAAGTAGTGTAAATGTGTGTGTGTGTGTCTGTGTGTGTGTGTCAAGTAGTGTAACTGTGTGTTTTGTGTGTGTGTGTGTAAAGTAGTGTAACTGTGTGTGTATGTGTGTGTATGCGAAGTAGGGTAACTGTGTGTGTGTGTGTGTGTGTGTGTGTGTGTGTGTGTGTGTGTGTGTGTGTGTGTGTGTGTGTATGTGAAGTAGGGTAACTGTGTGTGTGTGTGTGTGTTAGAGGTACTAGAGGCAGATAGTGTGAAGGGGGTCGAAGTGAGGTGCCACACACCAGAAGAGGAGGAGGAGGAGGAGAAATAGAAAGGAATACAAAGGAAGGTAGGAGGAGGATAAAGAGGAGGAGAAGAGGAGGAGAAGGAGAAGGAAGAAAAGGAGGAGGAGGAAAAAGAAGAGAAGGAAGAGAAGGAGAAGGAAGAAGAGGAGGAAAAGGAAGAAACGGAGGAGGAGGAAGAAGATGAAGAGGAGAGAAGGAAGAAGAGAAGGAGGAGGAAGAAGAAGAAGAGGAAGATGAAAATTAAGAGGAAGAGGAGGAAGAAGAGTAAGAGGCATAAGGTGAGTGAGTAGTAAGGAGTATAAGGGTGTAATGGCGTTGTGGTGAAACAAACATTTGCTCAACACTCGAGACCAACCCACTGCCTGACACCACCATACGTCCTCCTTCCACTCACCCCCCTTCCAACACTATAACCATTCCAACACTACCAACACACGTCCTCCACTCACCCTTCCAACACTACCATTCCAACACTACAATTCCAACACTACCTCTACCAACACACATCCTCCACCCACCCTTCCAACACTATAACCATTCCAACACTACCAACACTACCACTCCAACACTACCTCTACCAACACACGTCCCTCCACTCACCCCCTTCCAACACTATAACCATTCCAACACTACCAACACCAACGCTACCTCTACCACCATTACCAACACACGTCCTCCACTCACCCTTCCAACACTATAACCATTCCAACACTACCAACACTACCACTACCTCTACCAACACTACCAACACACATCCTCCACTCACCACCCTTCCAACACTATAACCATTCCAACACTACCAACACTACCACTACCAACACTACCAACACTACCAACACACGTCCTCCACTCACCCCCCTTCCAACACTATAACCATTCCAACACTACTACCAACACTACCAACACTACCATTCCAACACTACCACTGACACTATAACCTGCCAACACTACCACTACCAACACTACCAACACTCACACTACCTCTACCAACATTACCAACACACATCCTCCACTGACACTATAACCCTTCCCAACACTACCACTACCAACACTACCATTCCAACACTACCACTGACACTATAACCCTTCCAACACTATAACCATTCCAACACTACCAACACCAACACTACATCTACC
>JAWQEG010001136.1:22500-32388 GCA_033782935.1 Petrolisthes cinctipes | reverse complement strand
TCTTCGTTTACAGAGAGAGAGAGAGAGAGAGAGAGAGAGAGAGGAGAGAGAGAGAGAGAGAGAATTACGCATCTTGCAGGTACAAAGTTACCGTACTTTACACTGAGTTATCCTTCTCTGATTTAGCTCCCTGCCTTATCCTGTCTCAATCAACCAACCAACCAACCAACCCATCAACCCACCCACCAACCAACCCATCAACCAACCAACCAACACACCAACCAACCAACCAACCAACCAACACACCAACCAACCAACCAATCCATCAACCAACCAACCTGTCTGTCTACCCAACCATTTTCTTCTTCCTTGTTTACCCCTGAACCTGATTCCAACGGAACCTGATTCCAACGACCTTCACGATTTTTATTTAAAGCTTTGTCGCACCGGTAGCCTACTGGGGCTCACGTACAGTCATTCATAAAAGTTAACACACACACACACACACACACACACACACACACACTTACTAAAATCTTTGTTCCACTGATATTTGAGGTCACGTACAGTCATTCATAAAAGTTAAAGTCCCGCTACACACACACACACACACACACACACACTTTTGATAATCTTTGTTCCACTGATATTTGAGGTCACGAATAGTCACTCATATAAGAAATAATCCCACCCACTCCCACACGCTTACACACTTTGTCACACTCGTACCAGGAAAGACGAGTTAGTTATCTTATAGGTTTGAACACTATCAAAAAGATTATTATTATAGAAACGACATGTGAGGTAAAAATAACATCTGAAAAACTTACTTATTGTCATTTACACCTTAGGTTCTATGTTTGTATGAGGTTAGATGTAAACACGATTAGGTAACTATATTCTTTCATAAAACTTACCCTATGTACCCTCTCTCTCTCTCTCTCTCCTTGTACACGAGAAGCAAATATTTATCAGTACCTACAAAGATGCATGCTTCTCTCTCTCTCTCTCTCTCTCTCTCTCTCTCTCTCTCTCTCTCTCTCTCTCTCCAGTACAGTACCTACAAAGATGCATGATTCTCTCTCTCTCTCTCTCTCTCTCTCTCAACTTTTATCACCAATACAGTACCTACAAAGATCCATGATTTTCTCTCTCTCTCTCTCTCTCTCTCTCTCTCTCTCTCTCTCTCTCTCTCTCTCTCTCTCCAGTAGAGTACGGGTTTTCTCTTGGTCAGGACACAAACAGGTTCCAACACTGGTTTTCCCTCGTCGTGTTGTTGTCATGGTGCTTTTAACTCAGGCCTTCCTCTTCACTTTATTCTTATTTTTTTATGTAGCATTTCTGTCTGTGTGTGTGTTTTTTTTTTTTTTTTCTGGTGTGTTTTGAAAAAGATTATGTGTTGTTATTTGGTTTTGAAGTGCCTGACTGTCTGCTTGGTTTTACAGCTCTCTCTCTCTCTCTCTCTCTTAAATTGAATTAGAGCGAGATGACTGGTCCATCAGCAAGAAAATTTACATGTACTACATGCAAGGTGTACCGCTGGTGTGAGGACTTCAGCGGGAGGAGTGCGAGCGACCTAGACTCCTCGAGTGTCTGCGACTTTTGCAAACTCGAGGAGAGGTTGATGAAGCACATCTCACTGCTCACGAAGGAGAACAACTCTCTAAAGGAGGAAGTTCTCCGAATGGACTCACAGAGGTGTGACTGCCATGTGAGAGACAAGGCAGTCCAAGGAGCTTCTTCACCGGAGAGCTCCACCACAGCGGTAAAGACCAAGAAGAAGAAGAACAAGAAGAAGAAGAACAACAATGAAGAGGGAAAAGAGACTGCAGAAGGAAAAGAGACTGCAGAAAAGTGTGATGGAAAAGAGGAGGGGAATATGGAGAAGGGAGAAAAACCCAAGAAGACAGTTGAGGAGGGATTAGAGGAAAGTGAGGAATCAAATAAGAAGGAAAGAAAATGAAGAAGGAAAAGAAGACGAAGACGAAGCAACCTGGAGGAAGTGACGAGCCCGGCAGAATTCAAAACACTCTCGGGTTCCTCACAAGGCATCTCGTGCTCCTACCAAGGAGAGGCCTGTGGATATACACATTGTAGGTGATTCCCAGGCACGAGGGCTGCAATCCCTAATGGCAGATCGCCTTCACACTTCTGTGAAGGTGAATTGTTTGCCAGGTTGTGGCAATGCTGACCTCCGAAAGGAAGCTGAGAGGATCCAAACGTCCAGATCTGCTGTCATTGCACTCATGGTGAGTGGTAATGACATCTACCTGAGAAATGGTAGAGTAGGCATGACCGAAGGAGTCCTCTCGGATGTGCTCGGTGCAGTAGATGACTGTGGGTTAAAAACCCGCAGAAGGGTAGTTGTTGGCATGCTCCCAAGGAGAGGCCCTTTAGGGACTGCTCTGTCAAAGAACATTGCAGTAAATCAGCGCCTGGCTGATTTGTGTACTGCCGAGGGGGTGTTCTTTGTAGACCCCTACACCTCACTCTTTGGTAGAGACGACCTCTACCAGAGGGATGGCACACATCTCTCACCAAAGGGGAAAGAAGTGCTTTCCAAATTAATGGAAGACGCCGTCCGACAATGTCTCAGGAGCACTCGACCGAGCGTGGAGGAGAGCCCTCGTCGCTATGCTAGAGTGACCCCAGAGAAGACATTCGCCGAGATCCTGAAGAAGGATATCCCCAGCACTACCAAGACAATGACCAAACCGGGAAACGGAAGAGTATAGGGAGCCCTGCAGTTGGGGGTTCCCTGAAGGTTCTATTGTTCAACACCAGGTCCATCCGAAAACAAGTTTTTGGAACTGCGGGCCCTCGTTGCGACAGAGGAACCCGAGATGGTGGCCATAACGGAGTCATGGTTGAGAACCTCAGACAGAGATCTTGAAGGGGAATTCGTGATTCCAGGCTACCAACTCTTCCACAAAGATAGAGAGGACAGAGGGGGTGGTGGTGTGCTGTTTGTATGTAAAGAACTCTATCAAATCGATGACCTGCAACATCACATCGAACCACGAGCTCCTTGGAGTTGACCTAGAAATAGGCACTGCAAAATACAGGACCTGCTGCTTTATAGACCCCCTGGACAACTCAATGAGATGGACAGGGACCTATACCAGTTGCTGGGTGAACTAGTGGACGCAGGGTGTGCATCCTTATGGGGACTTCAACACACATGTTGACTGGGAAACCAGAGAGCCCTCTGCCGAGAACACACCACTCTTGGAGTTTGTAAATGATGAATTCCTCACTCAATGGGTAAGGGAGCCAACAAGAGGTACTAACATACTCGACTTGGTCCTCACCTCCGAGGATGACATCATTCAAGACCTCTCTGTAAACGAAGAAATAGGCGGAAGCGACCACAAGCTTATAAGATTTTCAGTTAAGGTCCCTAATATGGAGACCGTGACCCCGGTGCATAGAAAATTAGACATGGGGAGAGCGAACTTTGCAGGTCTTCGTGAAGGCGTTGCTGAAATGGAACTAGAGGAGGGAGAGAGTGCTGATGATCTGTGGAGGTCATTCTTGTCTTCCTTCATGGAACTTCAGTCGCTCTTTATTCCTCTGAAGGGAACAGGTCAGAAGTTCATTCAACCGAAGTGGTTTAATCGGGAAATCCGTAACCTACTAAGGGAGAGGAGAACTGCGTATCGTCGAGCGAAGGCGTCTGGGGACTTTGAAGGTCATAGAAGACTGAATCGAAATGTGAAGTCCAAAATAAGGGCTGCTAAGCGTGCTGAGGAGGTCCGTGTGGCTAGACTCTGCAAAGAGAACCCCAAGGAGTTTTTTCAGTTATGTGAATGGCCGTAAACCAATCCGACGCAGGATCGGTCCCTTGGTGAATGAGGATGGAGCATTGATGCACTCTGATGCAGAAATACTAACCTCTTAAATGAGTACTTCTCTTCAGTGTTCTCTGAGGAGAGTGGTCCCATTCCCGAACCTTTGGACTCCTTCAGTGAGAAGTTGGAGTCAATGGTCTTCACCCAAGAAGAAATCGAGAGAAAAATAATCGAATTAAAAGCAAACAAGTCCCCAGGTCCGGATAGGTTCTTACCTAGTGTGTTGAAAGAAGTGCATGGTGAAGTATCACGGCACCTGTGCATGGTTTTCAACAGGGTAATCCAGACTGGATGTGTTCCTAGAGACTGGCGTGAGGCAGAGGTGACTCCTATCTTCAAGAAGGGAGATGCTAGCCAACCGTCAAACTACAGACCCATCAGTTTAACCTCGATAGTCTGTAAACTCATGGAGAGCATCATGGTGGACAAAATAACAGCACACTTAGAATCAAATTTGCTACTGAGGGGTTCCCAGCATGGGTTCCGGCAGCACCGGTCATGCCTCACAAATCTGGTGGAATTCTTCCATTTTGTTTTCAGTGAGCATGATCGGATAAAGCGGTCGATGTTGTCTACTTAGACTTTCAGAAAGCCTTTGATAAGGTACCCCACCGTCGCCTCCTTCGGAAAGTGTGTGCACTGGGCATAGACGGAAATGTGGCAAATTGGATAGAGAACTGGCTAAGTGACAGACGGCAGCGGGTGGTAGTGAATGGACAGGCTTCAGAGTGGGTGCCCGTTACTAGCGGTGTTCCCCAAGGTTCTGTTCTGGGACCACTACTGTTTATCATCTATGTTAATGACGTGGATGGTGACATGGTTGCCAAGATTTCCAAATTCGCCGATGATACTAAGCTTGGTATGAATGTCGCGAAAGAAGGAAATACTACCCGCTTACAAGAAGATCTTAGGAAGATCGGGGAGTGGTCTGACACGTGGCAAATGCCATTTAACGTGAACAAATGCAAAGTTATGCATATAGGCCACAGAAACCCCGAACAGAATATAACCTTAAGGGCAATGCTCTCGTAAGCACTGATACTGAGAAAGACTTGGGTGTAACTATCACCAGCGACCTCAAGTTCTCAAAGCAGTGTATCGAGGCTGAGAAGAAAGCCCAAAGGATGTTATGGTACATAAAGCGACAGTTTGGATACCGGAACAAGGAGATAGTACTTTGTCTGTACAATTCCCTTGTCCAACCGCACCTGGAGTATGCAGTCCAGTTTTGGAGTCCTTCTTACCGAAAGGATATCGCGAGATTGGAACGAGTGCAAGCCAGGGCAACCAAACTTATACCCTCTCTTAGACACAAGAGCTATAAAGATCGGTTGGTAGAACTCGACCTGTTCTCTTTGGAAACCCGGAGACTGCGTGGTCAGCTTATCGAAGTGTTTAAAATACTACGAGGCTTTGACAATGTAGACTACAGGGACATTTTCCAACTCAGTGAGGGCACAAACCAGGAATCATGGCTACAAACTTGAACTGAAGCGATACAACCGTGATCTGTGTGGTAAATTCTTTACATACAGCATCTGCGGTACTTGGAACGCGCTTCCTGCTGATGTAGTCAACAGCAACTCTGTGGATCAGTTCAAGTCCAGATTAGACAAAGCCTTAAATCACCGTCTAGGTGTTTAAGCCGTTGTGCGAGTGTTCCTTGATGGTTTCACATGACACATTCGAGGACGGTCGCCTACTTGCGCAACTAAACCCACAGGTACCCTCTTTGTATGGATCGTAAGGTCCCCTAGGGTACTTCTTTTCCTTGTAACTCCTTGTAACTCTCTCTCTCTCTCTCTCTCTCTCTCTCTCTCTCTCTCTCTCTCTCTCTCTCTCTCTCACGAGATTTCGTTCAGCAGCATCGAAGATTATGAAGAAAGAAAAATTACATGCTGACATGCTGCTCCTCTGTGCTGCATTACCAGTTACGTTTTACGATTTGCTAACACATATTTTTATATAATACGCCAATTTCGTTAATTAAATACGGTAGTATTCTCTAGGAATTGTTTTCTACCACTTATTAACTTAAATTAACCTTCATTTACGTAAAATACGATGAAAATATATGCTTAACCGTCACCCAGAAGTTCAGCCAATGACGTTCCACCTAACAGAGGCTTTAGGGACTGAGGGATTCATTCATCAAGATACGTGTGTTTACTACAGGGAACTGCCTCATGTCTCCCATATACTCCAACATTTTTTTTCGCACTTTCTACTTGCCCAACTGTACATTTACGCACATATACACACATATTAATTATTCTGTTTTGTTTTGTTTGTCATTAAATCTTACTACACCGTTTTCTATAATGACAATACTAGATAGAAAACTTACTATGATTTGTGGGTATCTTAAAGTGTTAGTTAGTTAGTTCAATTTACTCTTAATAATTATACAGTTCACTCGAATGTCATAATAGTCTCTGTCTGGTTCACGTGAATCGAACGAAGACCAAGATAATTATGAAGCAGGCAGTTTCTGGACGACAGCCCACTCAAACCATCACGAGGCTACAACACAACACACATCTCGAACCAATGGAGTCTTTGGGTGGGCTGTCGTCCAGAATCATCAGCCTTTGCTTCAGATCTCGGGCTTCGACTCAGTAACTCGTAATATACACACGCATGTACAGTTGAGCAAGTAGAAAGTGCAAGAAAAATTTGGCTGTATATTTCAACATCTGGTAGTTCTTTGTAGTATAATCCCTCGTATATTTATGAATGAATAACTGAGAATTCAAAGCCAATGTAAGGTGGAACGTGATTGGCTGAACTTTGAGTGGTAGTGAAGATGTGGCCATATACATTCATATTTTTCTTACACTTCCTACTTGCTCAACTGTACACTCGCGATCCAAAATATGTATCCAGCTTGCTTCGAATAGCCTGATCGAGTATTAAGTGAGTTCAAGCAAATATAACACAGGATAAGCGTTGTAATTGGTTCACTAGTATGTCAAGTGATTCGAAACTTCAACAAGATCTGGATACATATTTTGGATTGCGAGTGTACAGTACAGTATGTAATGTAATCTGTTCAAGTATTGTGTTCATTTCTATATATTCATTTGTGTGTGTGTGTTCTGTCCTTATATATATTTCTCTGTCCCTATATCAATTTATCTATCCCTATCTATATCTATCTATCAATCTATCCATCTACACACACACACAAACATTTTATAATTATATACATGTTGGTCAAGGGTATAATACACACACACACACACACACACACACACACACACACACACACACACACACACACACCTCTTCTTCTTGTTTGTCGGTCAAAGCGAACTTCTTCCTAGAGTGTGAATGGAAAATCTTTATCTGGAAAAGTTACATGTATGAGATGAGTAAGGTCAGGTTATCCCAGGTCATGTCAAGTCAGGTAAGGTTAGGCCACAAGGAGTTAAAAGGAAAAAGTATGTATGTACAGTCGGCGGCAGAAGTCCAGTCGCCTCACCTGCTTCACCGAGACGCACAGTGTTCATGGACTCGAGATATACACATGTTTTCTACACCTAATAATCTCGAGTCTATGAACATTGCGTGCCTCGGTGAAGCAAGTGAGGCGACAGGACTTTTGCCGCCGACTGTACAGTACATACAGGCTTTCAGAGAGAAGGAAGATTAATGGAACAATTATTTCTTGTCTGAATTTTGGAAGGCTACCTACTTACTTGCTGCCGATTCCTTCAAACAATATAATTATATGCTTCCAAACAGATCCCTTATATTTTATTATTCGTGTATATGGCTAATCTATCGTTGTTTACTGGCATGTTTTGTAGGAATGAGTGGCCCTACAATTTACTCCCACAATGGCCCTCACAAAATAATAATAATAATAATAATAATAATAAAATTATGTGGGAAATATCTTCAAAGAACATCACGTCTTCACCTTTTATAAATATTTCTCTCTCTCTCTCTCTCTCTCTCTCTCTCGTCTCTCTCTCTCTCTCTCTCTCTCTCTCTCTCTCCATCATCCTGTCGTCCTTCATTACCCTCCTACCTCTCCCTCTCTCCACCGATCTCTCCCTCTCCCATTTTCCCTCCATCTCTCCCTACCTACCTACCTCTCCTTTACCCCATATTCAACCAAAAACCTCACCCCATAATCCCTCCCTTTCCCCTCTCCCTCTCCCTTCCCCCCCCGCCCCAACCAAAGCGCCATCCCTTAATCCCTCCCTCTGCCCCCTTTTACCCCCATCCAAAAAAAAACACCCCCCATAATCCCACCCATACACTCCCACTATTACTGTCACTAATCCCCCCCCCCCCTCGTCCCTCTTCCCCCCACCCCCATCACCATTGTCACCCTCGTCACCCTCATATCATCCCATCCTTGCATCTCATAATTAGTTTGATGATAATGATAATTATCTGGTATGGTCTAGGAGGAGTTAGGTTCGACATTTCCAAAAAATCTGAGGCACAAAAACTCATGAGGTTGACCACCATGCAGGCCAAAAAGATTTACAAATCAGGGGCAAGAAATATGTCTGTAATTTAGATGACTCGCTTCGTTCGTTCCGCTCGGGATGATTATTATTATTATTAGTATTTTTTTTTTATTATTATTATTATTATTATTATTATTATTATTATTACTGTTATTATTATTATTATTATTGTTATTATTATTGTTATTATTATTATTATTATTATTATCATTATTATTATTATTATTATTATTGTTTTTATTATTATTATTGTTATTATTGTTATTATTGTTATTATTATTATTGTTATTATTATTGTTATTATTATTACTATTATTATTGTTATTATTATTATTGTTATTATTATTGTTATTATTATTATTATTATTATTATTATTAGTGTTATTATTATTATTATTATTATTGTTATTATTATTATATATCTTTCGTCGTCCCCATTTTCCTTTTCTGTCTGATATACTACTATTAATATTATTATTATTATCATCATAATTATTATTACTACGGTATTATTATCATTATTATTATATTATTTTATCTTTTTATTACTCCACCATCTATCTATTCTTCTTAAAATATTTCTCACTTCTCCTCCTTGACCTTTATTTCTCCTACCGTCTTTCCATTCTTATATTTTCACACTTCTCTCTCTCTCTCTCTCTCCTCTCTCTCTCTCTCTCGCTCTCTCTCTCTCTCTCTCTCTCTCTCTCTCTCTCTCTCTCTCTCTCACACACACACACACACATACACACACAAAAAATAACACTCACTCACTCACTCACACAAAATAACACTTACTCTCTCACTCTCTCTCTCTCACACACACACACACAAAATAACACTCACTCACTCATTCACATCATCTCTCTCTCTCTCTCTCTCCTCCTCTCTCTCTCCTCTCTCTCTCTCTCTCTCTCTCTACCTGAGTGTGGGTGACATGAAGGGACAAGACAAGTAAATGGTAAGATTAAATCACTCACTGACTGACTGACTGACGTTGTGGTTTGTGGTTCATCGCTCCCATTATTTTCATTTCCACTCAAAGGTTAGATCGAATCAGATGGAGAAGGGAATTGTCGTTTTCTGTGTGTGTGTTGTAAGTGACACTGATGTAGACTTGGTGTGTGTGTGTGTGTGTGTGTGTGCTGTAAGTGACACTGCTGTAGACTTGGTGTGTGTGTGTGTGTGTGTGTGTTGTACGAGACGTTACTGTAGACTCGGTGTGTGTGTGTGTGTGCTGTAAGTGACACTGCTGTAGACTTGGTGTGTGTGTGTGTGTGTGTGTGTTGTACGAGACGTTACTGTAGACTCGGTGTGTGTGTGTGTGTGCTGTAAGTGACACTGCTGTAGACTTGGTGTGTGTGTGTGTGTGTGTGTGTGTGTGTGTGTGTGTGTTGTGTGTTGAACGAGACATAACTGTAGACTCGGTGTGTGTGTGTGTGTGTGTGTGTGTGTGTGTGTGTGTGTGTGTGTGTGTGTGTGTGTGTGTGTGTGTGTGTGTGTGTGGTGTGTGTGTGTGTGTGTGTGTGTATCCTCTCTCTAATAAGAACTATATACTTGAAGGTTTTAAAGAATTGTACAACACAAGCATCTCTCGGGGTCATGCAGTT
>JAWQEG010001136.1:0-17500 GCA_033782935.1 Petrolisthes cinctipes | reverse complement strand
AACTAGGATGAATAAATTAGTATTATTCAGTGGCATGTAATTCAATATAAAATGTTGTTGATATGTAATATATGGCTAAGAGTAAGCAGTAGTTTAATTTCACACATCTGAAAGTTATTTATGGGTATAAACAATGAAAAAAGGGGGAAAAAATAACGAGTAAGCCATTGACTTAGTGCGCGACCCTATGCCCACATGCCCACAACAACGTGGCGGACGGGAGGCAGAAGAGGCTTCACTGAGCCTTATAGCGCGCGGCTGCGGGCCTCTCCACCCTTTATACCTCCATGCCTCCCGCCCTTCTCCCTACCCTCCCGCCCCTCTCCCTTCCCTCCCACCTTCCTCCCTACCCTCCCATCCCTCTCCCTTCCCTCCCACCTTCCTCCCTACCCTCCTACTGTTCTCCCTCACCTCCCGCCTTTCTCCCTACCCTCCCATCTTTCTCCCTACACTCCTACTGTTCTCCCTCACCTCCCGTCTTTCTCCCTACCCTCCCGTCTTTCTCCCTACCCTCCTGCTGTTCTCCCTCACCTCCCGCCCTTCTCCCTACCCTCCCGTCTTTCTCCCTTCCCTCCCGCCTTTTTTTATTCCTCCAAACTATACCACGAAACAGAGAGATCCCTTATTTTTTTTTTGTACCACCGAGGGCGTCTGTTTTCTGGCATAGTTAGGAGGAATCAGTCACTATATTAACTTTCCAATTGACCATCACAACGAGAATCTCACCCCACCCCTTACTTGAGGTGTGGGGGGTGGGGTGGTGGGGTGGGATGGAGGAAGAGGTGGTGGAGGTGGGGGATGGAGGAAGTGGTGGTGGTGGGGTAGAGTGGAGGAAGAGGTGGTGGGGGGGATGGAAAAAGAGGTGGGGTGTGTGTGGAGGAAGAGGTGTTGGTGGGGGGGATGGAAAAAGAGGTGGGGTGTGTGTGGAGGAAGAGGTGTTGGGGGGGGGGGGTGGAAGAGGTGGTGTAGGGGAATGGAGGAAAAGGTGGTGGGGGGAATGGAGGAAGAGGTGGTGTGGGGGGGGAATGGAGAAAGAGGTGGTGGTGGGGGGGGGGGATGGAGAAAGAGGTGGTGGTGGAGGGATGGAGGAAGAGGTAGTGTGGTGGGGAGTGGAGGAAGAGGTGGAGGTGGGGAATGGAGGAAGAGGTGGTGGTGGGGTAGAGTGGAGGAAGAGGTGGTGGGGGGGATGGAAAAAGAGGTGGGGTGTGTGTGGAGGAAGAGGTGTTGGTGGGGGGGATGGAAAAAGAGGTGGGGTGTGTGGAAGAAGAGGTGGTGGGGGGGGGGGACCTGACACGCTAGCTACAGGGTGAACTACATAGCAATAATATAGTATAAGCTTCGTCTAGTCATCTTAGAAAGGAACTGGAAACACCAACACCAAGTCATTATATTACAGAAAAAAAAAAAAAAAAAATAGAAAAAAAAATAACAGAAAATATAACAGAAAAAAAAAATAATAACAGAAAATATAACAGAAAAAAAAAATAATAACAGAAAATATAACAGAAAAAAAATAATAACTGAAAATATAACAGAAAAAAAATAATAACTGAAAATATAACAGAAAAAAAAATAATAACAGAAAATATAACAGAAAAAAAAATAATAACTGAAAATATAACAGAAAAAAAAATAATAACAGAAAATATAACAGAAAAAAAATAATAACAGAAAATATAACAGAAAAAAAAATAATAATAACAGAATATATAACAGAAAAAAAAATAATAACTGAAAATATAACAGAAAAAAAAATAATAACTGAAAATATAACAGAAAAAAAATAATAATAACAGAAAATATAACAGAAAAAAAATAATAACAGAAAATATAACAGAAAAAAAATAATAACAGAAAATATAACAGAAAAAAAATAACAGAAAATATAACAGAAAAAAAAAAATAACAGAAAATATAACAGAAAAAAAAATAATAACAGAAAATATAACAGAAAAAAGAAATAATAACAGAAAATATAACAGGAAAAAAAGAAATAATAACAACAGAAAATATAACAGAAAAAAAAGAAAAAGATATTAACATGCAACTCTCCAAGATACAGATTATTATTGATGTGTGGTAATACTGAAAGGAGTTAATATTTCACTTTTTTATGCATTGGAGTGCCTTGATTCCTCCAACTGTATGCCAGGAAACACCAACACGTCATTATCCAACAGAAAAAAAAAAAAAAAAAAAAAAAAAAATAACATTCCAACCCCAATCTTTTAGGGCGAGAAATAATAATAATACACTTTTGGTACATACATTGGAGCGCCATTATTCCTCCATAGCATGCCAGGAAACAAACAGGACCAGATGAACAAAATGAATGGTGAATAAATAAATACCATGTTTCTCTGAATAGTTTAGATAAATCATTTGCTTCATATTTACCAACACACTCAATGGATGGAGTGAGTGTTGAACGATACGAAGTTGATATGAGATAAGATAAACCAATATATCTCATGGTAACCCAAATATATATATATAGCTGTATAAAATTATATAGTATTTCACTAGGCTGGATCGTATTATGCAACTGTGATACTTGAGTAAAGAGAAGGTGGGTTAGTTGTGGTTTGTTGTTGGTACTGGTATGGTTAGCAGTGGTTGTTGTTGTTGTTGTTGTTGTTGGTATTGGTATAGTTTGTAGTGGTTTGTTGTTGTTGTTGTTGTTGTTGTGGTACTGGTATGGTTAGTAGTGATAGTGGTGTGGTTTGTTGTGGTTGTTGTTGTTGTTGTTGGTATGGTTAATAGTGGTTTGTTGTTGTTGTGGTATTGGTATGGTTAGTAGTAGTGGTTGTTGTGGTACTGGTGTGGTTTGTAGTGGTTGTTGTGGTACTGGTGTGGTTTGTAGTGGTTGTTGTGGTACTGGTATGGTTTGTAGTGGTTGTTGTGGTACTGGTATGGTTAGTAGTGGTTGTTGTGGTACTGGTATGGTTAGTAGTGGTTGTTGTGGTACTGGTATGGTTAGTAGTGGTTGTTGTGGTACTGGTGTGGTTTGTAGTGGTTGTTGTGGTACTGGTGTGGTTTGTAGTGGTTGTTGTGGTACTGGTATGGTTTGTAGTGGTTGTTGTGGTACTGGTGTGGTTTGTAGTGGTTGTTGTGGTACTGGTATGGTTTGTAGTGGTTGTTGTTGTTGTGGTATGGTATTTAAATGGTAGGTGGTATAATTCAACATTCTTAATAAAAGGGAGTGAAGCAAATTTATTTACATAATTAAATAAAGTTACTGTACTTGAATACAATCATCATAAAACCAATCGTGCTTACATTTAATAATCCCTGCCAGCCTCAAATTATGTATGCTAATATATAATTTAATTTGCTCGTATCCTAACCTAATATAGCTTGACATTCTCGTAACTCTAATGGGAGAGTGAGTATACTTTGGGTACATTGGAGTGTCTTGATTCTTCCAAAGTATGCCAGGAAACAGAACCAGATTAATAAAAAAAATAATTGTGGTCTGTTGCTTGGTTATAACTTGAAGGAATCGTTGTTTCAGATTTACCAACACTGTACTACCCTACCCCCTCTCTATCCTTAAGGGGGTGCAGGAGTAGGGGACAGGCTTAGGGAGGGGGGGGGGGGTTTAGGGGGTGCGGTAATAGAGGGACAGGCTTGGATGGGAGGGGTAGAAAGCCTGTCCTCTATTCCCGCACCTCCCCCCAACCCCCTCGCAAGCCTGTCTCCCTACTCCCGCACCCCCCTAAACCCCCCCAAGCCTGTCCCCGTACTCCCGCACCCCCCTAAACCACCCCCCTACCCAAAGCCTGCCCCCCTATTCCCGCACCCCTTTAAAAGAAATGGAATGCAATTAAAGAAAATGGAAGAGAAATGCAGACTAAGAAATGGAAGGCAATGAAAGAAAATGGAAGAGAGAAAAATGCAGACTAAAATAGCATGAATAAATAGGAGTGGGGTGGGGTTGTTTGAGAAAGGAAATAGAAGGGAAAGGAAGGGCAGGGCAGGGCAGGGCACGGCAGGGCAGGGCAGGGCAGGGCAGGGCAGGGAAGGGAAGGGAAGGGTAGGGCAGGGCAGGGCAGGGCAGGGCAGGGCAGGGCAGGGCAGGGCAGGGAAGGGAAGGGCAGGGCAGGGCAGGGCAGGGCAGGGCAGGGCAGGGCAGGGCAGGGCAGGGCAGGGCAGGGCAGGGCAGGGCAGGGCAGGGCAGGGCAGGGAAGGGCAGGGCAGGGCAGGGCAGAGCAGGGAAGGGCAGGGCAGGGCAGGGCAGAGCAGGGAAGGGCAGGGCAGGGCAGGGCAGGGCAGGGCAGGGCAGGGAAGGGCAGGGAAGGGCAGGGCAGGGCAGGGCAGGTGTGGCACGTTAAAGCTGACCTATAATAACTCTTACTTCAGCTGTTGTGTGCAAGTCATGGAAAAGGTTGTGTGCTTGTGTGTGTGTGTGTGTGTGTGTGTGTGTGTGTGTGTGTGTGTGTGTGTGTAGTTGACCTGTATGTGTGTATCCGTGTGTGTGTGTATGTATGTAGTTGACCAGTATGTGTGTATCCGTGTGTGTGTGTATGTATGTAGTTGACCTGTATGTGTGTATCCGTGTGTGTGTGTATGTATGTAGTTGACCTGTATGTGTGTATAATCACCTGAGTGTGTTTGCCTGAGGTCATCTTCCTTTCCAGTACAGATTGTGATTGTGTCAAGTCAGGCCACATCAGGTCAAGACACAAGTTTTTCAAGTTATCATGAATTTGTTGACTAGTTATATATCATTTCCATAAAGTATATAGCTTGGATGGACTACCCACCCCAAGCCTGTCCCCCCTATTCCCGCACCCCCCAAACCCTCCCTAAGCCTGTCCCCTACTCCCGCACCCCCTTAACTACCCTGCCTTGCCCTGCCCTGCCAGCTGATGTAACACTCCCTCTCCCCCTCCCTCTGCCACTGTAAACGAGGCCTTGTAAGTGGTAGTGGAGTGTGTGCAAGATATGTCTACTAATAGTGTCTATTTAACTTTGCCCAATTTTGACTTGATATCCTTTGAATGAATGAATGAAAAGGTATAAGAACGAAGACTGAGTTAGTTAGGCTTGAAACCGATATACATACTCATTGAGGGACCCTGTGATGTAGTCAGAAAATTGGAGATTAGCGAGTCCTTCAAACATTGCCACAAAACTTCTACTTATGTGGACGGAGCTTATTTCGTGGCTGGCATGGTCAGGAGGAGGAATCAGAAGCCTCCAATTTTCATACACGACCACATGTAGGGACCTTAATTAACCTGTTTCGCCTCGTAGGACCAGCCAGTATATGAGTGAAAGGCTGCTTGCTAGCGGTGGTGTTGGAATTAAATTATTACGAAAACTTGGTAACACTGAGGTTAATATTACACCTCACTGACCTCTTCCCTTCCCCTCCCTTCCCCTGGTCACTTAATTAAGGAGGTAATTCACTTTTGTTACACTGGAGTGCCTTGATTCCTCCACCAAAGTATGCCAAGAAACAGGACCATGCAGATGAACAAAACTAATAGTGTTCTGTTGCTTGGAATAGTTGCTTCAGATTTACTAACACTGTACTGTACTTCCCCTTTAACCTCACGATGGCCCCAAGGTTTCATCATTTCCCTGTGTGTGTATGTTTGTTTGTTTGTCCCTTCTTTTTCCTGTTCTAAGCTTATTCTGTCTCATGAAAAGGAAACGAAAGAAAGAGGAAAATAATCATCTTAACCATTTGTGATCATTCCCTAGGATTATTATTGATCCCTTTCCTTATTTCCCAGGATTATTATTGATCCCTTTCCTTATTTCCCAGGATTATTATTATTGATCCCTTTCATTATTTCCCAGGATTATTATTGATCCCTTTCCTTATTTCCCAGGATTATTATTATTGATCCCTTTCCTTATTTCCCAGGATTATTATTGATCCCTTTCATTATTTCCCAGGATTATTATTGATCCCTTTCATTATTTCCCAGGATTATTATTATTGATCCCTTTCCTTATTTCCCAGGATTATTATTATTGATCCCTTTCCTTATTTCCCAGGATTATTATTATTGATCCCTTTCCTTATTTCCCAGGATTATTATTATTGATCCCTTTCATTATTTCCCAGGATTATTATTATTGATCCCTTTCATTATTTCCCAGGATTATTATCATTATTGGTCCCTTTCATTTTCTTTTTCCTTATTCTGCCCCACGAAAGGAAATGAAAAAAAAAAAAAAAGATAAAAATCCTTCTAAGTAGGCTATAAGTGATGTGATTGTCAGAACGTCCTGCCTCGCCTCCAACTACACTACATATATGACTCGACATAAATTCTTCTTCCATGGATCAGCTGCAACTTTCCCTTTCCTTGCTAGACAGACAGATACACTTTTACTCTTGACTAATTCTAGATAAAAAAAAATAAAAAAAAAAGTTAATCTCGGGGAAGAACCAAGGGATCTCGTTTTTCTCTGACAATAATTTTCCCTTTGTTGTGTGTGTGTGTGTGTGTGTGTGTGTGTGTGTGTGTGTGTGTGTTTGTTTGTTTGTTTGTTTGTTTGTGTGTGTTTGTTTGTTTGTTTGTGTGTGTGTGTGTCTGTGTGTGTGTGTATGTGTGTGTGTGTGTGTGTGTGTGCGTGCGTGCATGCGTGCGTGCGCGTGTGTGTGTGTGTGTGTGTGTGTGTGTGTGTGTGTGTGTGTGTGTGTGTGTGTGTGTGTGTGTGTGTTCTTTTTTTTTTTATGGGGGAGGAAGGGTCATTTAACAGCTCAGTTCAGACTAATAATATAATTCTTTTCCACGACAGATTAAATTTAGACTCTGACAATATATAAGTTTCATTCAATATGCCTTTTATGACCTCCTTTTGGCCTGCCTGGTGAGTGGACGAGACACACACACACACACACACACACATACACACACACACACACACACACACACACACACACACACACACACATTCACACACACACACACACACACACACACACACACACACACACACACACACACACACACACACACACACACAAAAACAAAACAAAAAAAACAAGTGGTATAAAAGGAAAGTGAAGAAATAATAATAACAACAATAACTTGCTCTCCCACCTCCACCACCACCACCGCCACCAAAAACAACAACAAATGAACAAGCTTAGATTTACAGTCACGAGCCTTGTTAGGTATCCAAGTCTTGTTGTTAAAGTGTCGTATAATCTGACATACCAGAGGATCATTTACAACGCTTATCCTGTATCATACATAATTATATATATACTTACTGGTGCTCGTTTAAGGGGGTGCGGGAGTAGGGGGGGTTTAGGGGGGTGCGGGAGTAGGGGGGGTTTAGGGGGGTGCGGGAGTAGGGGGGGTTTAAGGGGGTGCGGGAGTAGGGGGGGTTTAGGGGGGTGCGGGAGTAGGGGACAAGCTTGTGGGGGGGGGACTGGGGGGGTGCGGGAATAGGGGACAGGCTTGGCTTGGGGGGGGGGGGGGTGCGGGAGTAGGGGGACAGGCTTGGGGGGTGCAGGAATATAGGGGACAGGCTTTCTACCCACCCCAAGCTTGCATGTCCCTCTATTCCCGCACCCCCCAAGCCTGTCCTCTCTATTCCCGCACCCCCTTAAGGGACCCTGTGATGTAGTCAGATAATTGGAGATAAAAAAATGAGTCCTTCAAATATTGCCACGAAACACCACCACCAAAGAGGAAGGAGATTGGTTGGTTTCGTGGCATGGTCAGGAGGAAATCAGAAGCCTCCAATCAATTTTCATACACGATCACAGGGTCCTTAATATTCCATCATCAGTCAGGCTATTCGAAGCAGCAGACCTGGATAGATACTTATATTATATGATTTTACCTCTCGCAAAATAAGTGAAGCAACAAACCTTTGAAAATTAATTATCTTTGTGTATGTGTGAAAGGATTATAGGGAAAGGTCAGACAGTCACGTGCTCACAACTAACTGTATAATTATATATTAATCAATTTTTACTCGGGCAAACAAACAAATTATTTTTTTTTTCTCTTTTTTTTTTTTTTTTTTTTTTTTTCTTCGTTACTGAGAAATTCTAAGGTTGAATCAAATGTTAGGTAATAATTATCGAGTGTTATATTTCTGCACGTCCCAAGACTTTATTGTTACTATGTATGTATGTATGTATGTATCATGAAGAGTATTATTAATCAACTAAACATTTTGATGAGAAGAAAAAAAAATAAAAAAATAAAGAAGGTAGAGCATTTATTCAGCGGTTTAATTAATGATACGAGTGTGTTATGAAAAGATGGAATTATTTTATTGGTATACATAAGCACAGAATGTACATTTTTACATATATACTGTAGTCATAATTTACAAACTAATGAAGGTACAGTCACGAGCACTAATAAGTATACAGCTTTGGTTGAAACTTTGAACAGTCCAATTCACCAATGAACTAATTCCAATGGAGATCTTATTGTGCATTCATTTACTGTCTCTAGGTATTCGAAGCACACCTGGATACTTATTAGTGCTCGTGACTGTACATTAGAGGGGGGGAGGGGGTAACGTAGGAGGGGTAGTACACTGTTGGTAAATCTGGAGCATTTGATTCCTCCAAACTCTTCCAAGCAACAGGATATACCACTATTTTTGTTCATCTGATCCAGCTGTTTCCTGGCATTTTTTGGAGGAACTCACGGCATTCCAATGTACCAACAAAAGTATTCTATCCCCATAAGTCTTACATTTTTATATGATATTGTTTGTTGAGTGTGTGCAACTAAGGCCTGGCAGGTACAAAGACATCAATCACATTCCCACAGCAGCAGCAGCAGCCCTAGTTAACTAATCAAGCTTGTGTATATGTAAGGTTTTTGTTGTTGTTGTTGTTGTAGTTCCCCAGACTGTAAGTGGGTAATAATAAGTGTTCATGTAAATCTGGAACAAACTATTCCTCCAAATTATTCCAGAGCAACAGGCCACAATTATTATTATTATAGTTTGGTTAATGTAGCTCTGTGTCGTGGCATACTTTGAAAGGAATCATTTCAAGGAGTTCTAACTAACGTACCAATAGTATACAATGTTCTTAATTAATTAAAGGGGAATATAATATAGTGTTGTGTTGTTGTTATTGTTGGTAAATCTGGAGCAACTGATTCCAACAAACTATTCCACCAAGCAACAGACACCACTATATTTATTCATTGGTTCTGTTTCCTGACATACTTTGGAGGAATCGAGGCACTCCAATGTACCAAGAGTAAACTATAGCCCCTTGATTAATACATACAGGGACAAAAGCTGTGTCTCACCCACCTACTACTATTATATTATTATAGAGACCCTGGCAAAACAACATATATCCATCACTTTCATTACAGTATAGATTGTCATTTTCGTGCCACATTTTCATTACTTAATTTATTTTGCTGGTGGGACACTTTCATTACTGTAATCATTATGGCGTCAGTCATTTTTTTTATTTCTTTAGTCATTTTTAGTCATTAACATTTTCATTACGATGGTCATTTTGGTGTTACAGATTCATTATGGTAATCATTTTGGTGTTTACATTATTAGCGACACACACAGCCACTACATCCAAACAGTACAGTACAGTTCAGTTCAGTTCAGTGTAGTGTGTGTTGTGTTACAGTAGAGGTTACAGTTATTATGTTATCTAGAGACAACAAACCTTACACGGGTCTATCACCTTATACATATATTTTCATCTTACATTGCATCGACAGTTGGCCTAGAAAAGTGAGCGTACAACATTAAGGGGGAAATTTTGTGTTGGTAAATCTGGAGCAACTATATAAATCCTTCAAACTATTCCAAGCAACAGAACATCATTACTTTTGCTCTTCTGGTCCTGTTTCATAGCATACTTTGGAGGAATCAAGGCACTCCAATGTACCAAAAAAGAATTACCTACCACCTTAACACTAAAAGGAAAGTATAAAATGAATGTACAAATGGTTCGTCCAATTACAAGACTTTCGGACCACCCTATATATACATTATTTATTTATTATTACAATGAGAACTAGCAACGCAGTGAGTGAATGAAGAAAAAGAAAGGCATTAGACTCAGTACAATCTCTGAAACAAATTGATATACAAAGTGGTCTTAATGCTAGAGTGATATGTTGATATTCAGTCACATACATGTGTAAATATCTATGGACACACAAACGCACACATGTGTATATTTATCTGATCCATGAACGAAAAACTATGCATGCAATTTATCTATCCTGTGCCAAGAATAGTAGGTACAGTTGGACACAGGAATTCGTGGTACAGCTGAGGTGGTAAATGCTTAGCTCCTCCCAGTATGAAATTCCTTAACGACCCAAAAGATTTACCAGGGGCAGAAACTATGATGTGGGGTATCGACGATAAGCAAATACCGGACAAAAGTCACTGGTTATAAGAGAGAGACTAGCATCTTCCACCTGGGCTGTACCATGAATTCCTGTGTCCAACTGTACATGAAGTAGACGATATCTATGACTGGTACGATGGTTCCGATGACTTTATATAGGGAACCATGCATTGCTGGGGCCGGCCATCCCCTCACGTAATAAGGGAATAGTAAAGTGTTGGTAAATCTGGAGCAACTGATTCCTCCAAACAAACTATTTCCAACAACAGACCTGCACCATTATTTTTCCAATCTGGTCTTCTTGTTTCCTGGTATACATTGGAGGAATCAAGGTGCTTTAATGTATGTACCAAAAGTATACTCTCCCCTTAATTAAAAAACTAGCCCCATGAATGAATATCAACCTCCTAAACAACCTCCTGTGTCACAAGCTCATTGGGTCCAGAAAAAAAAAAATAATACACCTCTTTTACTTTGAACTAATTCCACTTATATACCAACTCTGTGTGTACATACATACAACTGGACTCGTAAACTCATGAATACACCTGAGATTATTATTATTTGTTTTTATTTTCATATTCTTGACCAACGAGTCCAAAGGGGATCAAAGGAGTATATATATAATTATCATATGGCCATTTTTTCCTTTTATTTACAGGATGGGTGGTTTTAAAAGTATAAGGAAGGAGGTTTTTTGGAAGTGGTGAGTGAGGCAAGACACAAGTTTGAGTCCCTGAGTGCAGCGTCTGGTGATTGTGTGTGTGTGTGTGTGTGTGTGTGTGTGTGTGTGTGTGTGTGTGTGTGTGTGTGTGTGTGTGTGTGTGTGTGTGAGAGAGAGAGAGAGAGAGAGAGAGAGAGAGAGAGTGAGTGAGGGGTATTAAGGAGCAGTGTAGAGGCCGCCACCTCCACCACCTCCACCAATGATGCCTCCACCACCTCCACCAATGATGCCTCCACCTCCACCACCAATGATGCCACCACCCTCCACCACCAATGATGCCTCCACCACCTCCACCAATGATGCCTCCACCTCCGTAGCCACCACACCTCCACCACCGATGATTCCTCCACCTCCACCGATGATTCCACCACCTCCACCAATGATGCCTCCACCACCTCCGACCAGTTCTCCGTTGCCGTGTGAAGCCTGGCTAAGGGCAGACTGTAGGTCACCACCGCTGGGTAGTCTTGGGTTCTCGCCTTCACCGTAGTTGACGAAGAAGACCTCAGGCGTTTGTTGTTGTGCGTCGGGTAAGTGGATCACCTGTTGGTCGATCTCAGGCCGCTTGTTGAGGACGTATACAATATTCTTCTGGTGTGGGGGAGGTACAACGATGGGTTCCTGACGGAGGTAGACCTGCTGGGTTACGGATGAAGATGATGTTGTGTTCGACGCGTGGTGGAGGAATGATGGGAGGAGGACCGATCACTGGAGGTACATGAGGAGCTGAGTACACGAACAGGTTACGTGTTACTTGGGGTGTGATGCACGACCCATCAACGTGACGGATCTGACCACCACCACAGCTCCCCCCGAACCCACCCGAGATGAAGCCCCCGGAGCCCCCAGAGAAACCTCCAGAACCTCCAGAGAAACCCCCAGAACCCCCAGAGAAACCTCCGGAGAATCCCCCAGAACCCCCGGAGAATCCCCCACCACCCCCGGAGAAACCCCCAGAGAGGATGCCAGTGTTGCCGCCGATGAGACCAGAGCCGCCGTGGGAGAAGCCGCCGCCACCTCCACCTCCACCGCCGCCGCCACCACCAAACCCAGGGGCGCTGTAGCCCTGGGAGGAGGCGTTGCTCCCGACCACCACCACTGTCAGAAACACCTGTACCACCAACACAATCATTAGTCAAAACTTAAGGAAGGACTTACGTACTAACTGAAGGGATGGATGGGTAAAGTGGAAGGTGACAGTTTGGGTATGAATGGAAGGGGACAGTGTGGGTATGAATGAAAGGTAACAGTGTGGGTATGAATGAAAGATGGACAGTGTGGGTATGAATGAAAGATGGACAGTGTGGGTATGAATGAAAGGGGACAGTGTGGATATATGAATGGAAGGTGACAGTATGGGCATATGAATGGAAGGGGACCGACAGTAAGGGCGAAAGGTGTGGGTATAGGAGGTAATAATATAAGGATGGCATGGGTGGAGGGAAGGAAGCGGTGAATGACCAAGATAGAGAGAGACAGGGACACACATAGAAATAGATAAAAAAGTAAAAGAAAAGATACATAAAAAATGGAAGTGTGTGTGTGTGTGTGTGTGTGTGTGTGTGTGTGTGAGTGTGTGTGTGTGTGTGAGGGGGGTGGGGCTGAAAAGGGTGTGGGTGTGGGTGTGGGTGGTGTAGGCTGACCTCCCCCATCCTCCGCCCCAGATAAACCCGACCACAAAGATAAAGTTGAAAGTGAGAAGGATGAGAAGAGAAAGCAGGTGAAAGAGACACGACAGAGGGAATGATGATGTTGATATTGTGGTTGTTGTTGTGATGATGATGTTGTTGTTGTTGTTGTTGTTGTGATGTTGTTGTTGTTGTGGTGATGATGGTGATGTTGTTATTGTTGTAATGTTGTTGTTGTTTTGATGATGATATTGTTGTTGTTGTGATGATGTTGTTATTATTGTTGTGATGATGTTGTTGATATTGTTATTATTGTTGTGATGATGTTGTTGATATTGTTATTATTGTTGTTGTTGTTGTTGTGATGTTGTTGGTGGGTCGAGTGGTTTGTGACTTTCCATTTCCTTCCGGTTTTTATACTCTCAAGAATATCAAGCACGAATATACATAATTTTTTTTCCTCTCAAGAATAATAAACACAAATATACATAATTTAAGAATATATAATTTTTGAGGATTACAGGCAAACTGGTACCGGTATTAAATATATTGAGGGCTTGACTTTCCTTTTGTAATTTCTCTTCTTGAATTAAGCATAATAAGAATAAATGGTAGCTTGTATTTAAGGATTATAATTATATGGTTATATTATATGAATATACAATAAATGTTGGCTATCATCAATAAGATACAACTTGAAATTTACACTGTGGTCATAATATAATATTGTCAGTAAATATGTGCTTTCATATTTACAGCTGCCTGCAAAACTTTCATTATTTTTCCTTACACTCAAGAACTAATACTATTTTAATTTCTTTTTTTTTTTCAGCAATTTTATGCATACTATAAAACTGGAAGGGAAGGAGAAAGAACGAACTTAATTCTCTCTCTCTCTCTCTCTCTCTCTCTCTCTCTCTCTCTCCTCTCTCTCTCTCTCTCTCTCTCTCTCTCTCTCTCTCTCTCTCTCTCTCTCTCTCTCTCTCTCTCTCTCTCTCTCTCTCTCTCTCTGTGTGTGTGTACGAAATCTTTAAAGGGTGCAGTACAGTGTTGGTAAATCTGGAGCAACTGATTCCTTCAAACAATTACAAGTAACAGGCTACCCTTGATTTTGTTTATTTGTTCCTGTTTCCTGGCATACTTTGGAGGAATCAAGGCACTCCAAAAATGTATGTATGTACCTAAAGTGTATTGTCCCTTAAGGGGGTTCAGGAGTAGGGGACAGGCTTGGGGGGGGGGTTCGGGGGGTGCAGGAGTAGGGGGGACAGGCTTGGGGGGGGGGGGGGGTTAGGGGGGGTGCAGGAGTAGGGGGACAGGCTTGGGGGGGGGGGGTTAGGGAGGTGCGGGAATAGGGGACAGGCTTTCTACCCACCCCAAGCCTGTCCCCCTATTCCCGCACCCCCCTAACCCCCCCCCACCAAGCCTGTCCCCCTACCCCCCGCACCCCCTTAAAGGAAACTGAAAGGTATAGTCTAGTCTAATCTCTTTCGTGGAAAAAAAAAAATTGAAGTACTCGTGTTTCCTCTAAATTTGACTATAAGTGTGTGTGTGTGTGTGTGTGTGTGTGGTGTGTGTGTGTGTGTGTGTGTGTGTGTGTGTGTGTGTGTGTGTGTGTAGTGTGTGTAATCTAGAAATAATAGGTAACATCTAGGAATAACAAGTATGATCTAAAAATAACAAATGAGATAATGAAATACAAAAATCTAGAAATTTAAAGCAATATATCTATATTAAAAGTTATAAGATTCATAATAAAGTAAGAATCAAGATTGAGAAATTAGGAAATACCGTAAAATTAATAATAATAAAGGATAAAAATTTAGGATTAATATAAAACTGTAAGATTCCTAAATAAAGAATATATACCGTACTGTAAGATCCATAAACGGAAATACCTCAGAACGATAAAATTCAGGTAGGCCTATATGGGAATTATGCAAGATTTGTAAATAAAAACATATTTATATGAACAGAGACACGTGATATAAGACAGAGACACGTGATATAAAATTGATATGTGATATAAGATAGAGACACGTGATACAAGATAAAGACACACGTGATTTAAGATAGACACACGTGATATAAATAAGACACACGTGATATAAGATAAAGACACGTGATATAAATAAGACACACGTGATATAAGATAAAGACACGTGATATAAATAAGACACACGTGATATAAGATAAAGACACGTGATATAAATAAGACACACGTGATTTAAGATAAAGACACGTGATATAAGATAGAGAGATAGAGAAACACGTGATATAAATAAGACACACGTGATATAAGATAGAGAAACACGTGATATAAATAAGACACACGTGATATAAATAAGACACACGTGATATAAGACAGATACACGTGTTTTAAAATAGATGAAAATGTAAGAAAGGAAGGAAGGAAGGAAAGAGAAGGCTGAACTCACCACAAACTTCATGGCAGGAGTGAGTGTTGTGTAGTGGAGGGTGAGTGAGGTGTTGCTTTATATATGTGCCAACCCAACCCAACCCACCCCACCTACCACTACTACTACTACTACCATCACTCCGGTGTAGGAATGCCGAGTCACTTTCCTTATGCTTAACTTTCCGTCTGTGCTTAGGTCCACCCACCTCCTCCACCAATTCCTCCATCATTTCCTCCACTTCCTCCATCACCAATTCCTCCACCATCATCTTCTCCTCTTCTTCCACCACTTCCACCTCTTCCTCCACCAACTCCTCCATCATCTCCTCCACCAACTCCTCCACCATTTCCTCCACCATCATCTCTTCCACCTCCACCACCACCACCACTGCAATCACCTCCACTTCCTCCTCCATCTCCACCACTATCTCCTCCACCTCCACCATCACCATCATCTTCTCCACCACTTCCTCCACCAACTCCACCACCACCACCACAAATTCCTCCACATCCTCCTCCACCACAATCACTATCTCCTCCACCTCCACCACAACCATCACCACCACCCCCCACCAATCAGTCGTAGGTCTTGTCTTTTGCCCCCCACCCCCCCCTTCTCTCTTTCCCCCCCTTCCACCCCCCACCTCCACGCCCTCTCTCTCTCTCCCCCCCAACCCTTCCGCCCCCTCCCCCCCTGATATTCTAGTTCACGCCCTCCCTGTCTTCTTGCCCTCTATATTTCACTCATACACGCCTTTCCCCCCCCCACCCCCACCCCCCACCTCCTGCCCTTCCCCTTCCTCTCTCTCTCTCTCACTCTCTCTTTCTCTCTCTCTCTCTCTCTCTCTCTGTTTCACTTCTCCACTCTTACCTTCTTCCTTAGTTTTCCTTTCTTCTTCTCACTCTCATTTTCACTCCTCTCTCTCTCTCTCTCTCTCTCTCTCTCTCTCTCTCTCTCTCTCTCACTTCCAACTCCTTCACACATTTACCCCTCTCTCTCTCCCCTCCCTCCCTCACGTAAACAATCTCCCTTCCATCCATCCTTCCTTCCTTCCTTCCGTATCTCCTATTTCCTTCCGCAAGCAATATTTTTCCTCTCTGGCTCCCATACTTCAATTTACTTCCTTCCTTCCTTCCTTCCTTTTTCCCTCTCTCATGATCTCTCTTTCCCTCTCTTACACAGACCTCCTTCCTTCCTTCTCCTCCTTCTTTTCTCCTCCATGCATTCTTCCTCCTTTCCTTCCTTCCCTCTCTCCTTCACGCATTCTCCCTCCTTTCCTACCCTAACTTACGCACTTTTCCTTCTTCTCTCCCTCCCTCTCTCCCTCACGCATTCTTCCTCCTTTCCTTCCCTCCTTCACGCATTCTCCCTCCTTTCCTTCCCTCCCTTACGCACTTTTCCTTCTTCTCTCCCTCTCTCCCTCCCTCACGCATTCTTCCTCCATTTTCCCTCCCACCTCACGTTTTTTTCCTCCCTCTCTCCCTCCCTCCCACTTTATCCAGCCATGCCCCGCCTTCTCTCCTTCTCTCCCCCCCTCCTTCTCTCCCTCCCTCCCCCATGCCTTTCTCTTACGCCTTTTTTCATCTTCTTTCTCTTTCTCCCCCTCCCATCATCCCCCTTCCTTCATCCACGTTCGATTCTTTCATTTTTTCTTCTCCCTTTGATCTTCCTCCAAGCTTCTCTCTCTCTCTCTCTCTCTCTCTCTCTCTCTCTCTCTCTCTCTCTCTCTCTCTCTCTCTCTCTCTCTTTCTTTCTTTATTTTCTATCTTTTAAACTCCTTTCTATTTCTATATTCTCTTTTTTCTTTATCTTCCTCAACCATCACTTCCTTAGTTTGTTTTACCTCTCTCTCTCTCTCTCTCTCTCTCTCTCTCTCTCTCTCTCTCTCTCGTTTATTCAACCCTCCACACATGAAATTTCTTTCTATCAATCTTGTCGGTTTGAAAGTGTGTGTGTGTGTGTGTGTGTGTGTGTGTGTGTGACCCATTTCACTCACTGGGTACTCTGTGTTTACTTTCTGTTTTCTGCTTCCATTTTCTACCCTAGTCACTAGAGAAAATGGGAAATGGGATATAAATGAAAGGAGAGGAGTAAGTGATAATGATAAAGAAAAAAGATAATGATGATGATGTAAGGAAAAGGGACAAGTGATAATAATAATAAAAAAAAATAAGGGGCTTAACTTAGTAATGAAAGCACAGTAGGAAAAAAATAAAAATAAAGACAGTGACATACATAGAGACAGTATATTTATTTACACTTTCTTGATGCCTGGCTTAATTATGATTATGATTATGATTATTATTATTATTATTATTATTATTATTATTATTATTATTATTATTATAGTACACTTTTGATATACTGGACTAACTTGATTCCTCCATAGTAT
>JAWQEG010001135.1:60000-63496 GCA_033782935.1 Petrolisthes cinctipes | reverse complement strand
TATGGAAGTGAAAGTGTCGGTGGATATTTGATTGTGGCTGTACCTGGGAGCAATAAATAACCTCATAGCATTTTACTATAGTCTACATTTCAATACTTCAAGGAGATTATGTTATGTGTTGATGGAATTTCACCTCGCTCTTAAAACGTTTACATTCCTATAAAAAAGTAAAGTTCACTGAGAAAGTATTGCCACTCCGGCCTGCTGCTGCTGCTGCCTTCCGTCCACCTCCCAATTGGTCTCCCCTTCGTGATTGCCTTCCATAAAAAATAAAATAAAAAAGTGTTGTGAGTTTGTTAAGGGAAGGTTTTTTGGTTGGTGAATTGGAGGGTCTGTGATTCCTCCAAACTATGCCAGAAAACAGACGCTCTCAATGGTACTACTAATAGGGGATCTGTTCCTTGGTATAGTTTTGGAGGAATCAGTAGCCCACCACTTCACCATAAAGAGAATCTCCCCTGAAGGGCAAGTGTGGACTGATCTCTAGATATTGGTTGGAGTGTGGGTGGAGGAATGATATTTTTAGGGACTCTGTGATGTAGTCAGAAAATTGGAGGTAAATGAGTCAATCAAATATTGCCACGAAACACCACCTATGTGAATTTAAAAACTTGTCACACGTTTTATAATTTATTGTTAAGGGGAGATTCTCTTGTTGGTAAATTGGAAGGCTACTGATTCCTCCCAATAACACTAGAAAACAGACACCCTCAGTGGTACTAATAGGGGATCTGTTTCTTGGCATAGTTTGGAAGAAAAAGAGACCTTCCAATTCCCCAACACAAGGATCTCCACTTAAGCCAAGGAATTGTATAAAGCAGGTCACCTCTTTTTGTTACATGTAGGGAATCGTAGTGTTGCCCCTAAGTTAAAAAAAAAAAAAAGGCTTTGTAATATTAATAGACAAAAAAAAAAAAAGGGAGGAACATGTTGCAAAGTTGTCCACTAAAAAAAAAAATAAAAAAAAATAAAACATGTACCCAGAATTGTGACAGAGGAAATTTTTTAGCCATTATAGGAAAAAAAAAAAGTTAATGTGACCGGGGAGGATCATGAAGGAAAGAGGGGTTGGTGCATGTAATTGAAAACACAATGTGAAGATGTTAAAGGAAGGTAAACGTTGACAATAATAAAAAAAAAAAAAAAAAAAAAAAAAAAAAAAAAAATAAAGAAAGGTAAATGTTGACAATGATATAAAAAAAAAAAAAAAAAATGAAGAACACGTGAAAATATACTTTGACAATGATAAAGAACACAAGAACAAAGAAAATAAACTCTGACAATGAAAAAGAACAGGAAAAACACAAGACCAAAGGAAAAATGTACCGTACTTTGACAATGAAAAAAACAGAAAATCACATGAAAATAAACTTTGAAAATGATAAAGAACAGCAGAACACATGAAAATAAACTGACAATGATAAAGAACAGAAGAACAAATAAATATAAAGAACAGATGAACACTAGAACACTTGAAAATATACTTTGAAAATGATAAAGAACAGAAGAACCCAAAACCACAGGAAATAATTATACTTTGACGATGCTAAAGAACAGAAGAGAACAAAATACACATGAAAAAAAACTTGTGCAAATTATAAAGAACACAAGAACACAAGAACACAACAAAATAAACTTCGACGATGCTAAAGAACTGTATAACATAGGGAACGAAAAGGGGCACACACACACACACCCACACCCACACAAACACAAACACACAAACACAAACTCACAAACACACCCACACAAACACACCCACACAAACACACACACACACACACACAAACACACACACCCACACAAACACACACACACTCACACACGCACACAAACACACCCACACACAAACACACCCACACCCACACACACAAACACACCCACACAAACACACACACCCACACAAACACACAAGCTGAACTGAACCGGATGCAGGGGGGGATGTATTGTATCTGTTTGCGTCTGGTGGGTAAATGCCTTAAGGGGAGATTCTCATGTTGGTAAATTGGAAGGCTCTTGATTCCCCCAAACTACTCCAGGAAACAGACGACCTTAATGTTACTGATAGGGGATCTGTTTCGCGGATGTGTTTGGAGGAATCAGAGACCTTCCAATTCACCAACAAGAATAATTTCGCCTTAAGGGGGTGCTGGAATAGGGGGACAGGCTTGGGGGGGTGGGGGTTTGGGGGGGTGCGGGAGTAGGGGAACAGGCTTGGAAGGGGGGGGGGGTTAGGGGGGTGCAGGAATATGGGACAGGCTTGCTTTCTACCAACCCCAAGCCTGTCCCCTTATTCCCGCACCCCCCCCCTCAGTCCCTCCCCCCCTCAAGCCTGTCCCCTTATTCCCGCACCCCCCCCCAGTCCCCCCCCCAAGCCTGTCCCCCTATTCCGCACCCCCCCCAAGCCCCCCCCTCCCAAGCCTGTCCCCTACTCCCACACCCCCCCCAGTCCCCCCCCCAAGCCTGTCCCCCTATTCCCGCACCCCTCCCCCCGTTCCCCTCCCAGAGCCTGTCCCCCTATTCCCCGCACCCCCCCAGTCCCCCCCCCCACCCAAAGCCTGTCCCTACTCCCACACCCCCTTAATTGTCTTTGTTGCTTGGCACTTGGGTGTATTTTTATCTTGGTGAGGACAGAGAATTTGACCTGGGAGAACCTGACATTTCTCACAATAATCTGAAGATCCGGCTCTCATTTCTGGTGTGTATGGTGGTGGTAACCTTTAGGACGCTCGTGTGATGGACGCTCGTGTATGGGAATTATTGGAGGCTTCTGATTCCTCCTGAGCACGCCACAAAACAAACTCCTTCCATATAGGTGTGTGTGTGTGTGTGTGTGTGTTTCGTGGCAATATTGGAAGGACTCGTATATCTCCAAATTTTCTAACTATATCACAGGGAGGTAATGATACAGTATACTTTTGGTACATTGGAGTGCCTAGATTCCTCCAAAGTATGCCAGGAAACAGGACCAGATTAACAAAATTAAATGGTGTCCTGTATCCTGACATACTTTGGGGGAATTAAAGTCGTTCAAATGCACCAAAAATATAATTGTTTACCTATTTAATTAAACTCTCCTTCCATTGTGGGGGCGGGGGGGGAGATGGTGGGGGAAGAATATATATATGGGGGTAGGGGGTAGGGGGAAGGGGGGGTAGGGGGAAGGAGGGGGGTAGGGGGAAGGAGGGGGGTAGGGGGAAGGGAGGGTAGGGGGAAGGGCGGGGGTAGGGGAAAGGGGGGAGCCAGAGAGAACCGCCCACCCTCCCACCCAATACTGAATAGGCTAAATATGAGTGAGGGAAAGTGGGTGGGGGGAACCGGAGGCACCCAAACACCCACTTATTCACCCATCTATTCACCCACTCACCCCATCCACCCACCCACGCAACCATCCACCCATCCATCCACCCATCCATCCATCCAGTCACCCAGCTATCCAGTCATCCACTCACCTATTCATTCAGTCATCCCACCCAGCCACCCAGTCACCCATCCA
>JAWQEG010001135.1:32500-52500 GCA_033782935.1 Petrolisthes cinctipes | reverse complement strand
GGATGGAGGGAAGTAGTCAGGCAGGGAGGGAGGCAGGCAGGGAGGGATGGAGGCAGGTAGGGAGGCAGACAGGGAGTGAGTAATAAGTTAAGACAGTGTTGTAGAGTGGCACTACTGCTTTAGGTGCCAGCTGGAGTGCCAAAGGGATAGTATACTTTTGGTACATTAGAGTGTCTTGATTCCTCCAAAGTCTGCCAGGAAAAAGGACCAGATTAGCAATAATAATGGTGGTTTGTTGTTGGAATAATTTGTAGGAATCAGTAACTCCAAATTAAATATCAGTACTGTACTACCTTCATAAGCAAAAAGTATTTAATTAAATCATATTAATATTTACTTCAGGAATAATGTTTTTTTGTTATTATGATTTTGTTCACAACCTCACTATCAAAACTACCATCATCACTATCTCTCACAATCACCACCAGCTCTCACAATCATCACCATCACACGTTTCCCTCTCCCTCACAATCACCACCACCACCATCACCACCCTCACCACCACCACCATCACCATCCCTCACTATAACCACCCCTCCATCCACCCTCACAATCACCACCACCACCACCATCCCTCACTATAAACACCCCTCTATCCACCATCACCACCATCACCATCCCTCACTATTACCACCCCCTCCATCCACCACCCTCACAATCACCACCACCCCTCCATCCACCCCTCACAATCACCACCACCCCTCCATCCACTACCACCATCACCACCACCACCACCACCACCACCACCATCCACCACCCCTCCATCCACCACCACCATCACCACCATCACCACCACCATCACTCACTATCACCACCCTCACAATCACCACCACCACCACCATCCCCAACACCACCCTTCATCCACCACCACCATCACCACCACCACCACCACCACTACCCCTCCCCCTCCATCACCCTCACCATAACCATCCCTCCATCCTCCCTCTATCACATGTCCTTTCTCTTGTCACCTCCACTTTCTTCTTTTTACTCTGCTACCTTTCATCTCCACCTCGCTGTCGACACATTCTGACTGCCTACCTGTCTGTCTGTATGTCTGTCTGTCTGTTCGTGTGCCTGTCTGTGTTTTGGTGTGCCTGTCTGTCTGTCTCAATGTCTGTCTGTTTATATGTATGTGTGTCTGTCTGTCTGTGTGTCTGTTTATATGTATGTGTGTCTGTTTATATGTATGTTTGTCTGTCTGTCTGTCTAGCTGTCTGTCTGTGTGTCTGTTTATAATTATGTCTCTCTTACTGTATGTCACTGTCCATATGTCTGTTTTGTCTGTCTGTTACTATCTGTCTATCTATCTGTCTGTCTGTCTGTCTGTCTGTCTGTCTGTCTGTCTGTCTATCTGCCTGCCTGCCTGCCTGCCTGCCTGCCTGCCTGCCTGTCTGCCTGTCTGTCTGTCTGTCTGTCTGTTTATATGTCTGTCTGTGGGTCAATATTTACAGAGCATGTATATAATTGGTCGTATACTGTATATTTCTTAGCAAAATTTTCTCTCTCTCTCTCTCTCTCTCTCTCTCTCTCTCTCTCTCTCTCTCTCTCTCTCTTCTTTCTTTCACTTCAACAAACGTGCAGTATGATTATTACAATACCCTAGATATGCTTAACCAATCTCTCTCTCTCTCTCTCTCTCTCTCTCTCTCTCTCTCTCTCTCTCTCTCTCTACCACATCCTGAATAAATAGTGACCAATCGTTCTCTCTCTCTCTCTCTCTCCTCTCTCTCTCTCTCTCTCTCTCTCTCTCTCTCTCTCTCTCTCTCTCTCTCTCTCTCCAGTTCCCACCACCTCTTGAATTTATAGTGAGCAATAGTTCGGTATATTGTCTGCATGATAGAATAATTGGCTGAGTTTTAACACTCTCGGGGCTCGCCTGCTGATATTGAAGGCTGAGGCCGCTGTTGTGTTAATTGGAATAAATTGACTTCGGATGTTATGCAAGAATTTATTTATTTATTTATTATATATGCTTATTTTATTTACTGTGCTTATTTTTTTGTTTTTGTTTATTTCATTTATGATATATATTTATTTATATATTTATTTATGCACCTAATTTTTTGTTTCCATGTATATATTATATTTTACTATTGTTCGTAATTATGACTGTGAAAAATAATGTGAAAAAATGATGAGTGTGAAAAATAATGAGTGTGAAAAAATAATGAGTGTGAAAAAATAATGAATGTGAAAAAATAATGAGTGTGAAATAATGCAAAAAGTGCGAAAAAATGATGAGTGTGAAATAATGACGAGTGTGACAAATTGATGACTGTGAAAATGGAGTGTGAAAATGATGACACTGAAAAAATGAAGTGTGAAAAAATGATGACTGTGAAATAATAATGAGAGTGAAAAGTGTGAAAAAATGATAGTGTGAAATAATAATGAAAGTGAAAAGTGTGAAATAATAATGAAAGTGAAAAGTGTGAAAAAATGATGACTGTGAAATAAAAATGAGTGAAAAGTGTGAAAAAATGATAGCTTGAAAGGTGTGAAATGATGATAACAGTGTGAAACCAGTCCAAGATTCAAGACAAACAAAAATAATTCATATGAGTGAATTCCTAAACATTGACCCCCCCCTCCAAAAAAAAGCACATTACTAAAAAAAAAAAAAACAGTAATATAATTATGAAATAAGTGACAATAATAATAATAATAATAATAATAATAATAATAATAATAATAATAATAATAATAATAATAATAATAATAATAATAATAATAATAATAATAATAATAATGTGACAAAATAAGTACGACAAAAATAAGTGACAAAAATAAGCTACAAAACTAACTGATAAAAGTAAGTTAGAAAAATAAGTTGATAATAATATTTTTCGCGTATTTTCGTGTCCTATTTTTTCTTACCCCGGGGTGCAGGTGTAGAGACTGGAGGTGAGGCGGCCAGGTATGCTTAATTAAATTGAGGCAGGTGAGTCAGGGAGGCAGGCAGGTAGGGAGGCAGGTACGTAGGCTGGAACAGGACAAGGAGGGAGGGAGTGAGGCAGGGAGTGAGGCAGGAATGGAGGGAGGAGGCAGGCTGGAAGGGTGGAAATTAAGTGGAGAGAAAGAGAGGGAGAGAAAGAGAAAAAAAGAGGTTAAAATAAAAAAAGGAGAGAGAGAGAGAGAGAGAGAGAGAGAGAGAGAGAGAGAGAGAGAGAGAGAGAGAGAGAGACTATCAAAGTGGAATATCAACAGAACGATACAGATGGATAGAAATACATGAAGGAATAGACAAAGGATAAATAAGGAGATATAAATGGATGGATGGATAGATAGATAGATACATAGATGAATTTAAAAAAGATAGATAGATGAATTTAAAAAAAAGATAGATAGATGGATAGATTGAAAAAGTTGTGTAGATAGATAGATAGATAGATAGATAGATAGATAGATAGATAGATAGATAAATAGATACAGATAAATAGATAGATAGATGAATTTAAGAAAGATAGATAGATAGATAGATTGAATAAGGTATGAATAGATAGATAGATAAATAGATATATAGATTAATTTATAAAAAGATAGATAGATGGATAGATTGAAAAAGATATGTTTATGGATAGATTTAAATAGACAAATAGACAAAGGAGGGGACACCAAGTTAGGCAGATATAGAAATAAATTGACACACATTTAAAATATGCATACAGATATCGATAAAAAAAATAGATAAGACAGACAGACAGACAGAACCAGATAGGACATACATACATACAGAACATATATACATACAGACATACAACACCAATCAGGACATACATACATACAGACAGACAGAACCAATCAGGACTTACATACATACATACAGACAGAATCAATCAGGACATACATACATACAGACAGAACCAATCATGACATACATACAACATACATACAGACAGAACCAATCAGGACATACATACATACAGACAGAACCAATCAGGACATACATACATACAGACAGACAGACAGAACCAATCAGGACATGCATACATACAGACAGAACCAATCAGGACATACATACATACAGACAGAACCAATCAGGACATACATACATACAGACAGACAGAACCAATCAGGACATACATACATACATACAGACAGAACCAATCAGGACATACATACATACAGACAAAGCCAGACAGAACATACATACAGACAGACAAAAGAAGGTAAGAGAGGATACCAAGGCACATGGTAGGGTCGCCCCCCCTCCCCCCCCCCCCCCCAGATGCAAATAAAGGACGTGAAGTGTGCCTGTGGGAGGTGGTGGTGAGGGGTCTGTGGGGGGTAGGGGGACAGGAGAGGGCAGGGATGCGAAGGGGCCGTGTGGTGCTTGACGGGGGGGGGGGGGGCGGGGTAGTGGTGGTATGGGGCCTTGGGGTGTGTGTGCCTTGGGGTGGGATGGGGGGGGGGTCTGTGTGGTGCCTTGGGGGGGGGAGAGCTGGGGTGTGGAGAGGTGATGTGGGTCCTTGGTTGAGGTGTGGAGGAGGGGTGGTGTGGGGCCTTGGGGGTGTGGAGGGATGGTGTGGGGCCTTGGGGGGGGGGGTAGAGCTGTAGTGCAGAGGGGTGGTGTGGGGCCTTGGTTGGGGGGGTGCGGAGGGGTGGTGTTGGTGTGGGATTGGCGGTGTGTGGTCCCTCTCATGCACAACTTGGCCTGGGTGGTGGTGGTGGCTGGTATTGGAAGGCCATGGGAGGCAGGGAAATACACCGTGGTTGCTTATTAAGTTGTAAATTCAGTGGGTCCAATATCTATGGTGTGACTCTGGTGGTGGTGGGGAGGGGGGGGGGAGATGGTGGTGGTGATGGTGGTAGGGGGGGGGGAGATAGTGGTGAGTGGTGGTGGTGGTGAGTGCTGGTGGTGGTGAGTGGTGGTGAGTGGTGGTGGTGAGTGGGAGGAGGAAGAGGTGCTGGTGGATGGTGGTGGGGGAGATGGTGGTGGTGTTGGTGAGAGGAGATTGTGGTGGTGGTGGTGAGGGAGATTGTGGTGGTGGTGGTGAGGGAGATGGTGGTGGTGGTGGTGAGGGAGATGATGAGTGGTGGTGGTGGTGAGTGGTGGTGGTGGTGGTAGTAATGGAGGTGACAAACACTATACTTGTACCAACCAATACTTCGCTATTCTATCACCGCCCCCCGCCGCCACAATTGCACCCACCAATAACTAATTCCCCCCAACCCCTCGCCCACCCACAAGCCCACCCCCTCCACCACCACCACCACACTTAGGAAAAGGTTTATTCATGGTGCACTTCCTACATTACCTATGATTTTATTACCACCTTCCCCACCCCCCCCTCCCCTCGACCTTTACACCACAACTTAATGGGGAAGTAAAGTGTTGTTTGTTGTTGTTGTTGTTAAGTCTGGAGCAACTGATTCCTCTAAACCAGTGGTCTATGTTACATAAACCGACCATTTAAATATATGTGAAGAAAGCAAACTCGGAAATGATATACAACCAATCCTCCACCCTACTGTATATGTATCAATAAGAAAAAGTTATTAAAACAGGAAAACCATATATCACTCATGCGTGTTGATGATGTGGGAGGTGTGGTGTGGTGTGAGACGTAATGATAACCTCCCTCCCTCTGTGTCACCTACGTGTCCTCCCTCCCTCGTCCCTCTGAATCACATACGTGTATCCTGTACTCGAGTCTGTTGCAACGTTGGCATTTCATAAGGAAATTAGGTGTAGGTTTATCTCCAGCTCAGAACACTGCTGTAGCAAAAAGTTTTTTTTTTTTTCTTGCAGAAAAAAATTACATGTGTATATAAAAATATATTTTGCTTTAATTATTCATAGGCATCCTCGCACCCCTTAGAAACGGCCTCCCCTGGTTAAGAACCACTGCTCTTAACTGTTCCTATCCTAACCAAACCTAGACAATCTTCGGTCTTAAGTCAACATGTATCACTTCTGACAATCAACCTTAGTTTTTACATACCTCGCACACGTCCTTTTGCTTGTAGAATTTAGATATGTGACCATTTTCATTACCATGAACTTTTACAGTGGTCACAGTATGAACTAAATGCACTGGTATTGTTTTCAGTTGTCCTGCCAAAACCCGAGAAATCACTGTCGACACTACTACAAAACAAATTGGTGTGTTGAATACGATTTTCTGCGTGTATTCTATGAGTTAAAGGTAAATTGTCAAGATACTCGTCATAATAACTGTATTGGTGATCTCCATATAAATCAAAATTGATGGTAGTAGAAATCTGACGTTTAACAGAAGGTGAGTGGGCAACAGAGTCTTGGGAATATTTAAAGACACCAGCAGAACTATCGGTATTTACTTTCGGCGTAGAATATCCTTTAATATTACTTCAATCACTCAAATCCGCTAACTGTCTGCTTAATCTTCACTTAATACAATCGCTAACTGTCTGCATTATCTTCACTTAATTCAATCACTCACTTATATTTTATCTTCACTTAAATTCAGTTAGTTTATTTTCAGAACTTGCACAAAGACACAGTCACACGAGGACATCACACTAACAAGACTGCTGTGAGACTGATGATGAGAGTGACAAGACTAACAACACGAGTGGAGGCTGGAGGCTGGAGTGACGGCAGCTGCACCAGTCTTTAGTCTTTGAACCAACAAACCTTAACTGGGGGTTCGAGCATCTGCGAGGCTTCGGTCAACCAGACTCGGGACTGCTCGGCCAGACAGTCTGGGGAACTACAACAACAACAACAACAACAAACCTTGAGATGGTTTGTTCTAAAGTATCATAGCAAACTTGGGTAGAAATCTAACCACGAATTATGGTCAATATAGAAAAACAAACAAAAATCTCATAATTCCCATTTCTCTGTTTGGCCTTAATTAAAATGATTAAATATTTCGTCAATAGCTATTTCTTATATCAATCACTAGACCATCTTCTTGACTTGCATCTCTCGGCTACGTCTAATGTCTGCTCTGTTGCAAGATGATGACGATGATGCAGAGGAGATAACTGAGGAGGAGTTGCGACGTGCTCTCTCTCGGGGTAGAGCTTCTTCTCCTGGTGATGATGGTATTACTTATGCTGTGCTGCGCCTACTTCAACAAGTTCCTGGAACCCTCTACTTCTACTGTACAATCTTTGTCTTCGTGATGGTTGTGTACCACGAGCCTGGACCAGCAGCACAATAATACCCATCCCTAAGCCCGGCACTGCGAAGTTTAGGCCTATTTCCCTGACTTCCTGTTTTTGTAAAGTAATGGAGAGAATCTTACTCAATCGTCTCATGTACAGACTGCAAGATCGCCTTTCTCCATGGCTGTTTGGTTTCCTTCCCCAGCGAGCACACGCCACTGCCTAGTCGACCTGTACACTCGCCTTAACAGGGACAGTGTGGTGGCCTTCATTGACCTTCGAAGTGCCTTCGATGTTGCTAATAGAGACGTCATTTTGGATCAACTGGTTGATTTTTGGATAAAGGGTAATCTGTTACGGTGGATTCGGGGCTACCTGAGTAACAGGACCTCCCGTGTGTTTTTCAGTGGTGCGCTCAGTCCTTTGCGCAGTTTCATCTTGGTACGCCTCAAGGGGGTGTTCTCAGCCCATTGTTATTTAATATTCTGATGCATCGGCTGCTCACTTCTCTCCCTGATATACCTGGAACTACAATTACGTGCTATGCTGATGATATCTGTGTTCATTCTACCTCACCAAGGGATCTCCAGCGGTTTCTTGACTCCTTCTCTGTGTCCTCCTCTCACTGTGGCATTATTGTCTCTCCAGATAAGAGCAGAATATTCACCTGCCGCCTTCCTCAAGCTCGGCCAGTGTTCACCATTGGAGGGACTGTCATTCCCATGTGTTCCCAGTATCGCTACCTGGGCGCACCAGTCAATATTTGGCCAATTGTCCCTGCCAGACCTCAAGACCATCCCATTGTCCAGGACTTATTGGGTCATCTCCAGCGCCGACTTACACCACTTCAATGGCTCACTAACAACTCCTCGGGCATCTCCATCCCAGTAGCCAGGACTATCTATATTGCTTTTATCCGTTCCGTTGTTGATTACCTCTCCCCTGCTCTGATTCAACTTCCCAGGGCTAATCTTGAAACTTTAGAAAAATTTCAGAATAGAGCTATGAGAATAATTCTCGGTTGTCCAATGTCGACCAGGATAGTGAACATGCAGCGTGAGTTGCGTCTTCCTCCGTTAGTGGAGAGAATTTATTCTAATGTTACTTGCTTCACTGTCAAGTGCCTCCATTTCCCACATCTTTCACCCCATTACTCTCAGTTAGTCAGGACTTCTCTTAGACCAAACTACCCGGTCCCTCCCATACTGCCTGCTGGACGTACTCTTATAAGGTCTGTTTCCTCTATGCTCCGTAGTCTTAATATAGATATAATGGTGGCCGACGTCCCCCAGGACCCCTTCCGTGGATGCTACCAACACCTGATGTGAGCTTCACACCTACTTCAAAGTCGGAACTGCCTTCTCTACAGCGGCAGTTGGCTCTGGAACACATAGAAACAGTGATGTCCTCCATCACAGATCCATACTGCCTCTACACTGATGGCTCATTGCAAGTGGATGGTGCAGCAGGTTGTGCCGTTTTCTCACCTGACATGGAGTCACCTCCAGGGGGCTGGGTTGGCCGTCGTCTCTGTAACAACTCTAGCTCAACATTGTGTGAACTGTATGCCATTCTGGATGCTGTTAGTCTTGTTTGTCAACGTGGAGTGAATGCTGCCATTTTTTGTGACTCCAGACCTGCCCTTCATTCCCTCTTTAGTGTTCAGCCCACACACTCTACTGCTGTTCAGCAGATTCTATCGTTTTTGTCCTTATTGCGTCATCGTAACTTGACTGTCAAATTTTTATAGGTGCCATCCCATGTAGGTTTACGTCACAATGGTACAGTTGACAGACTCGCAAAGGAAGCCTGCCATCTGCCTCCTCGTGGTGTTGGACGTCCTCTCTCCCTGACATGTTACCTCTCAAAAGTTCGCTCCGCCGCTCTCCTCCCTGTACGACGACGCAGGGATGCAGAGAGGCCCTTCAGCATCTCCATCACACATTATGAGTCTGTCTGCCATCACAAATATTCCTACCGTCGTCGAGGCCTCATGGTTCGGAGGCACAATGTAGTCTCTGCTCGTTTGAGGCTTGGCTACCGTCCACCGTGGCAGGTTGCTGGGATGCAGGGTGAGCCTCCCTTCACTGAGTGTCGCTTGTGTCGAGCGCCTCGTGCTAACACTGTAGAGCACTATTGCCTGGCCTGCCCCACTGTCCGACACTTGCTGCCCCAGGGCCTGCCACTTGATGTGGTTTGTCGACACCTGCTGAACCACCAGGTTCTGGAGGAACTTCTGGTACGCCACCCTCGTTTTGGTGGATTTAAGTAGGTCATAATGTAAATATTTGTCTGTATGCTTGTGCTCCATTCTGTTATGTTTTCGTGATGTATGTGTGTGGTGTGTGAGTGTGTGTGCGTGTGTATGTGTGGTTGTAGTCATTGTATTCTCATGGGTCCCGCCTACCAGCATGTATTGTTGCCTGCCTGTTGATTGACGCTACGGCGCAATTAATTAAAAAAAAAAAAAAAAAAAAAGACTTGCATCTCCGGTTCGAAACACAAGAATACAAAACAGGGCGAGTTTGAAGCAGAAAAGTCACTTTGACAAGCTTCCACAACATCCAATCAAATGCTGACATAGTAATGATGTCACTTCCAGAACAGCCAATAAAATGCAGACACATTGAAATGACGTAACTTTTACAACAACCAATAAAATGCACGCATTGTAATGACGTCACTTCTAGAACTGCCAATAAATGGTGATATATTAATGACGTCACTTCTACAACAGCCAATAAAATACTTATATAATAATGACGTCACAGATGCATCAACTACCTATAATATCTATCACTATACGACAACAACTTTGCCTTTTAATTAAGTTTCTGGTGTCACTTCCTTATTACTTCACACAGCATTACTTTGATACTTAGGAAAATATAACATACTTGCATTCGACACATCTATCAGAGACAATGCATGTTGTGTTTACGCATCTGAAGAAAACAATATCATGGTGTGTATTTTTCGGCGTAGCTCTCCTGAAAGGCAAGAAGATATTTGTACTACTTTTTATTATGTATAATTATATTTTTATGGTGCGACATCATTTTTCTACCATTAATATATCCATTTATTTATGTAATCTGACCTCATAGACTTTAGTGTTGGAATGAAGGAGATGGTGTCTAGTTTCTACGTAACACGAGTTGAGTCAGGTTTGAAGGATATTGCCTATCAGATTCACAACACTCAGAACAGATAGGACCGGATCTCTCTCTCTTTCTCTCTCTCTCTCTCTCTCTCTCTCTCTCTCTCTCTCTCTCTCTCTCTCTCTCTCTCTCTCTCTCTCTCTCTTAGATTCACAACACTCAGAGCAGATAGAACCAGATCTCTCTCTCTCTCTCTCTCTCTCTCTCTCTCTCTCTCTCTCTCTCTCTTGTTTGGAACTGAACCCAAAGCACAGAAGCGCCAATCAGATTCACCTCACTCAGAGCACATACTGTAGAGCCATGGGAATATTACTCTCTCTCTCTCTCTCTCTCTCTCTCTCTCTCTCTCTCTCTCTCTCACACAGAATTATTTATACACCTCCCACTCTCATGCCCACACATTATGACAAATTCATTTCCTACCCCCATCCCCTCAACACACACACAGAATTATAGTTTCACCTCCCATCAACACACACATTCACACACTCACACACACTTTGATTAATTAAACACACACACACCTAATTATACACACACACACACACACACACACACACACACAGAAATATACATACACCTCCCATCGTCACACACACACATAATTATAATATACACACCTCCCACACACACACACAGAAATATACATACACCTCCCATCCTCACACACACACACACAATTATAATATACACACCTCCCACACACACACACACACAGAAATATACATACACCTCCCATCCTCCCACACACACACACATACACATAATTATAATATACACACCTCCCACACACACACACACAGAAATATACATACACCTCCCATCCTCCCACACACACACACACACACACACACACACACACACACATATTTATAATATACACACCTCCCACACACACACACACACACACACACAGAAATATACATACACCTCCCATCTTCACACACACACACACACACACATAATTATAATATACACACCTCCCACACACACGCAGACACAGAAATATACATACACCTCCCATCCTCACACAACCACTTCCTAACCCTCCCTCCCTCCCCCCTACACACACACACACACACACACCTACCTAACCTGAATCCCCTGTGTCAAGCTGCTCATCAAATGCCCAGCACGCTTGTCACATCGCCACCACCAAGCCATCCAGCAAGGGAGGTGTAGCCCGCAGAATAACCCCTCTCTTGCATAGTAATTAAGCCTCTCTGTGGTCACCTGCTTTAATTAATGATCCTTCCAGAGTCAGAGAGTAAGTGAGTGACTGAGTGAGTTCGTCGGTCGGTCGGTCGGGGAGAAATATATCAATGTTAATTAATGAAGAGAGGGCATGGTGATATGGTGTTGGGAGACTGTGTGTGTGTGTGTGATATTCCTCCAAAAAAGAGGGCACGGTGATGTGTATATGTGTGTGTGTGTGTGTGTGTGTGTGTGTGTGTGTGAGTGTGTGTGTGTGATTCCTCCAAAACTGTACCACAAAACGAACGAGATATATATTATAATAAATCTAGCTGGTAATTTCTCCAATGATTCGTACTTATTTTTCTTTTGTTCAAGATGCCCATGGCGAATAAATAATTATAATGTTGGTTTGTAAATCTGGAGCAACTGATTCCTTCAAAAATGTTTCCAAGCAAAAGGTCACCATTATTTTTGTTCATCTAGTCGTGTTTCGTGGCATACACTGGAGGAATCAAGGAGCTCTAATGTAGGAAAAGGAACCCTGTGATGTATAGTCAGAAAATAGGAGATAAATGAGTCCTTCAAAATATTGCCACGAAACACACACACACACACACACCTAAAGGGAAGGAGGTTGTTTCGTGGCATGGTCAGGAGGAATCAGAAGCCTTCACTTTTTTCATACACGATCACAGGGTCCTTAAGGAGGTGTGGGAATAGGGGGACAGGCTTGGGGGGGGGGGTTAAGGGGGTGCGGGAATAGGGGTGGGTAGAAAGCCTGTCCCCTATTCCCACACACCCCTAACCCCTCCTCAAGCCTGTCCCCCTACTCCCGCACCCCCCAAAACCCCCCCAGGCCTGCCCCCTACTCCCGCACCCCCCTAAACCTGTCCCCCTACTCCCGTAACCACCAAAACCCCCCCAAGCCTGTCCCCTACTTCCGCACCCCCCTAAACCTGTACCCCTATTCCCGCACCCCCTTAAAAGCGTATAAATATATAAGTGAAAATAGTCAAGGAGGGAGAGAGGCCAGGAGGGTAAGATGGACGTGAAGCCTCGACCTCAGAGCACACACACGGGCAAGGAATATTCAGGCGAGCACTCCAGTTACCCACCAGATTACTCACTCCAACCAGCCACTCCTGCCCAAGTGTGTGGAGAGAGAGAGAGAGAGAGAGAGAGAGAGAGAGATTTAAAACAGTGGGAAGTAACAGAGAGAGAGAGAGAGAGAGAGAGAGAGAGATTGAATACAGTGGGAAGTAACAGAGAGAGAGAGAGAGAGAGAGATTGAATACAGTGGGAAGTAACACAGAGAGAGAGATTGAATACAGTGGGAAGTAACAGAGAGAGAGAGAGAGAGAGAGAGAGATTGAATACATTGGCAACACACACACACACATAGAAACAGTTTTACAAAGAGACAGTAAGAAAAAAGTTACGAAGGTCAGTAAGTCTTGAAAGAGGAAAAAAATGTTTGTTTGTTTTTGAAATACAACACTCGTACCAAAACTACATACATACATACATACATACATACATACACACATAAAGAATAATACACATACATAGGCTACATACACACAAAGAATAATACACATACATACATACATATATACATACACACATACATACATAAATACATACATATATACATACATATCGGTGTGATTGATACGTAGACACTGTGATATATATAAAAAAAACAAATATGACAAAAAAAAAAAAAAATTAGAACGAACGAAGGAAGAATAAAAGAAAATGGAACGAGAAAATATAGAGTGACAGAAAACGTAAGAACTAAAAATAATAAGGAGAACTAAAGTAATCTGAACTAACATGAACTGAATTGAAAGGGGGAATAAAACGTACATACTTGGGTTCTAATGTCTCAAACCGTACACACTTGGGTCCTAATGTCTCAAACCGCACACACTTGGGTCCTAATGTCTCAAACTGCACACACTTGGGTCCTAATGTCTCAAACCGCACACACTTGGGTCCTAATGTCTCAAACTGCACACACTTGGGTCCTATTGCGTCAAACCGTACACACTTGGGTCCTAATGTCTCAAACCGCACACACTTGGGTCCTATTGCGTCAAACCGTACACACTTGGGTCCTAATGTCTCAAACCGCACACACTTGGGTCCTATTGCGTCAAACCGTACACACTTGGGTCCTAATGTCTCAAACCATACACACTTGGGTCCTAATGTCTCAAACCGTACACACTTGGGTCCTAATGTCTCAAACCATACACACTTGGGTCCTAATGTCTCAAACCGTACACACTTGGGTCCTATGCATCCAGTAACTTAGAGAGCCACAAGTTGACCCAAGGAGGTTGTAATCGAGGCCTCTGAGAAGCTCCTTATAGTGGAGGAGGAGGTGGAGGAGGAGGTGGAGGGGAAGGAGGAGAAAGAGGAGGTGGAAGATAGAGAAGAAGAGGTGGAAGATGAGAAAGAGGAGGTGGAAGATGGAGAAGAGGAGGTGGAGGAAGAAGAAGAAGAGGAGGTGGAAGAGGATGAGGTGGAGGAGGAGGTGGATGAGGAGGTGGAGGAGTACAAGAAGAGGAAGAGAAGAAGGAATTGGAGGAAGTGGAAGAGGAGTACAAGACGAGAAATAGAAGGAGGAGAGAAGAGGAAGAGAAGGAGGAAGAGAAGGAGGAAGAGAAGAAGGAAGAAGAGGAAGAGAAGAAGGAAGAAGAGGAAGAGAAGAAGGAAGAAGAGGAGGTGGAGGAGGATCTGAGACTGAAATGCGGTGGAAAGTTGAGGGAAGAGCACCACTCCATTCTCTCTCTCTCACTCTCTCTCTCTCTCTCTCTCTCTCTCTCTCTCTCTCTTCGTATCAAATTTTTTCTTCTGCCTTCTTCTTGTCAGTCTACTTGTGTAATTATCTATCTGTTTATTTTGCAGTCTGTCTATTTCTCTATCTGTCTATTTTGCAGTCTGTTTATTTCTCTATCTGTCTATTTCTCTATCTGTTTATTTTGCAGTCTGTCTATTTCTCTATCTCTCTTTCTATCAATCAATATATTTATCAAACTGTTCAAGTGTGTGGGAAGGTGTGTGTATATGTGTGCGTGTGTGTATGTGTTTTCTGTGTGGTTGTGTTCGTGTGTGTTTGTGTGCGTGGGAGTATGTGTTCGTGTGTGTGTATGTGTTCATGTGAGTATGTGTTCGTGTGTGTATGTGAGCGTGTGTTTATGTGTGAGTGTGTGTATGTATTCGTGTGTGTGTATGTGTTCATGTGTGTATGTGAGCGTGCGTTTATGTGTGCGTGTGTGTATGTATTCGTGTGTGTGTATGTGTTCATGTGTGTATGTATTCGTGTGTGTGTATGTGTTCATGTGTGTATGTGTTCGTGTGTGTATGTGTTCGTGTGTGTATGTGCATGTGTGTGTGTGTATATGTGTACGTGCCAGGATTCTTTTTTGAGCATATTTTCCCCAGTTCTACAATTGAGTTATGTGGAGGGAAATCCTACATAGGCTACATTTCCACTCCAATGTGTTGAATGAAATGAGATATTCATGAAATTGAGCCAAGTGGAGTGGTGGGATGAAGTGTGAAATTGGATTTATATAACAAAAAGTGTGAGGTGTCGTGAGTGGTTGGTGGGAAGGTGTGGCAGCCAAATCCATTTTTCTTGGTAGTGGAGGTGGGTGGAGTGGCGAAGTGAAAGGACCCACACACATCATCAAGTCACCATTTTTTATTATTATTATTATTATTATTATTATTTGGGAAGGAAACCCTCTTTAATACAGGTTTTGTTGAAGATAACTGCGAGCTCTGCGCTGTTTATTTTGTAGCAAATCTTTTCTAATTTACGAATTATTTTCTTCATTATTTACTTGATATATAAAAAATATCTCTCTCGGAACTTTAGGGAGGTTTGACCGTCTACAGAAAAAAGGAGGTAAAGACGATAGAGAAAAAGGCAAAGTACCAATGTAGCAAACCTGGAAGAATATATATGCATAATGTAATACAAGTAAAAACTGTAATTAGCACTTGGAAGAATATGCATAGATCATACGAGTAAAAACAGTAAGCATCATTATCACCACCACCACCACCACCACCACCACTGACACCAACATTAACACCAACACTAACACCAATACACAAAAACAACAAGAGTACTACTAACACACAACCAACACCCACACCAACACACATAATAACACTAAGAATAACACCTACAACACTAACAACACACCAACACCCACACCAACACACACAATAACACTAAGAATTACACCTACAACACCAACACACAGAATAACACTAACAACAATAACAACACACCAACACCCACACCAACACACATAATAACACTAAGAATGACACCTATAACACCAACACCAACACGAACACTAACAACAATAACAACAACACTAACACAACACCAACACCAACACACAATAACGATACTATCAAATGCAATGACGCTGCAACACCAACAACAACAATAACAACAAAGCCAAAACAACTGCAATTCACCCAAAGTTAAAGGAAAAAAAAAAATGAATAATTAATCCTTCCAGTTCACTTACTTGTGCTGAGAATACGTCAGGTTTTCATTTCTCTTTCATACATCATTAATTTTCCTCGTGCACAAATAGTTCTACTGTTGTAATGTTTCCAGCCATAGTTTTCTGTGTGTGTGTGTGTGTGTGTGTGTGTGTGTGTGTGTGTGTAGATTTATAGCATTTCATGTGTGTGTGTGTGTGTAAATTTTTAAGTTGCAAATGTTTGTTTGCTTTTGTGTGTGTGTGTGTGTGTGTGTGTGTGTGTATGTGTGTGTGTGTGTGTGTTTTAAGTGTATGTGCAAGTTTCAATATGTATGTGTGTAAATTTGTAGGTTTAAATGTGTATGTGTGTGTGTGTGCTAGGTTACTAAAAACAATTTATGAGGTGCAATGAGTATGAAAGATATACAAGAAATTTACGCTAAGCACCGAACCATCAATTTGCATTTTGATTTAGATAAGAAACAATTTATCTCTCTTCATGCAGTATCCAGTCACATGCAAAGGTTTTCACTGCATATAGAGCTTGGTTTATCATATAATTATTATTTGACTGCATCTCATATCCATTGCACAATAATCACATACTCACACACGCACCTTCATTCACACATATTGAAGCTTGCAAATTTACACACACACAGAAACACACACACACACACACACACACACACACACACACACATTGAAGCTTACTAGTTTGCACACACACACACACACACACACACACACACACACACACAGACACACACACACACACATTGAAGCTTACAAGTTTGCACACACACACAAAAAAACACACACATTGAAACTTTCAAATTTACACACACACACATTGAAGCTTACAAGTTTGCTTACACACACACACACATACACACACACACTGAAGCTTACAAGTTTGCTTACACACACACACACACACACACACACACACACACACACACACACACACACACACACACACACACACACACATTGAAGCTTACAAGTTTGCTTACACACACACACACACACACACACACACACACACACTGAAGCTTACAAGTTTGCTCACACACACACACACAACACACACACACACACACACACACACACACACACACACACACACACACACACACACACACACACACACACACTGAAGCTTACAAATTTACACACACATACACACACACACACTGAAGGTTACAAGTTTGCTTACACACACACACACACACACACACACATACACACACACAAACACGCCTCCATATCACCAGTGCAGCGGCGTCACAAAAGTCTCATTAAAACTTCCACTCTAGTGTCACAATGCCTTTACAATGGTGTCGTATTTCCAGCCGTATTTACATTAGCATCCAATAGCCCTGAAACCCGGGCCTAGTCGTGTACAGTTGGACGCACAAATCGGGGGTACATGGGCAGACGAGTTTTGGGGTGACGTGTGTGGTGGGTGTGGGTGTTTGTGTGGGTGTGATTTTTTTTGTGTGTGTGTTTGTGTGTGTGTTTGTGTGCTTGTATTCTTATGTTATATCATATGGCTATTACAGCATGCTCTCTCTCTCTCTCTCTCTCTCTCTCTCTCTCTCTCTCTCTCTCTCTTGGGTTTTTACTGTAAATATAGGTTTATTTTTTATTTTTAGCATACTTTCTCTATCTTTAAATTTCTCCTCAGTCAAGCAATTCAATAATTCATGCTCGCTCTTAAGGACCCCATGATGTAGTCAGATAATTATAATTGAAGGTTAGTGAGTCCTTCAAACATTGCCACGAAACACCACCTATATTAAAGGACCTTGTTTCATGGCATCGTCAGGAGGAATCAGAAGTCACCAGGTCTCATACAAGCCATCACAGGGTCCTTAAGGTGAGGGTATAGTTTTGGTATTTTGGGAGATAATGATTCCTCCAAACTATTCCCAGCAACAGGCCACCATTATTTATGTTAATCAGGTCCTGTTGTTTCCTGGCATACTTTGGAGGAATGAAGACACTCCAATGTACCAAATGTATACTCTCCCCTTAAAGAAATGTACAGTAACAATCAAATAACCACCAACACTTTCCTTCCATCGTGTAAATAAATTAGTATCATCAAAATATAATCATACAACAACACCTTATGTCAACCCAACCCCCTCAAATATTTATTATGAGGTGCTGCAATATCATACTACTATTGTTCTTTATTACCAAGATATTTACTACGATGGATGGAAAATGTTGGTGCATGATATTTGATTGTGGCTGTACTTTATCATTTGACTGTTAAAAAAGACTTCAATCAGTTTGTTTATATATTCGACTGTTTAGACTGTAATACCTGCATGATACAATTATTATGAAATGCAATATTATCTAACATTCAATAAATTTCTTATTCCATAGTATAAGATGAAATGGCTATAAAAACACTTGGTCGTGTAATCATTTGTCTCTACCTGCATATTCCTATCTCTCTCTCTCTCTCTCTCTCTCTCTCTCTCTCTCTCTCTCTCTCTCTCTCTCTCTCTCTCTCTCTCTCTCTCTCTCTCTCTCTCTGTTTTTCCTGGTGTCCCAAAACCTCTGAAATATAGACTGGAGGACGAAGCAAGACTAAAATTTGCCCGGAGGATGGAGGAATAAGTATCACCATCTTTTATTTGTTTATCTATTTATTTGTTTATCTATTTATCTATTTATTTACTTATTTTTACACGAGTCCTTCGGTGTCCTCTCACTCCACTGTACGGAAGCTATCACAGTTATGGTCAGTCGTAGCGATTTTCAACCAACAGGTGGCAGCACATGTCAGGCCTTCCTCACTCTATATACACACACACAGATTCACACACTCACCACCACCACCACCAACACCAAATTAAACCCATCCAGTTGTTGTCGTCGTTGTTGTAAATGTTTTAATGTTGTAGGGAAAAACTGTATTGCTATCCTGTTGTGGTGAATCTTTTAAAAGGAGAGAAAAATACTATCTCATTCTGCAGGGTTAGTTTTTTCATTTCAATTCAGGTTTAGAATATTATTAATTTGACTGTATATATAGAAAGGGTTTTATAATCTAAATATTAGTTTGTTTTAAGGGGAAAAAGATTCTCTTGTTGGTAAATTGGAAGGCTATTAATTCCTCTTAACTATGCCAGAAAACAAACTCCCTCAATGTTACACCAATAGAGGATCTGTTTCGTGGCATAGTTTGATGGAATCAGAGACCTTCCAATTCACCAACAAGAGAATCTCACCCTTAAAGCATTCATCTCTCGCCACATTTCACCTCACCCTGTCAGACTCATACACTTCACTACACCACAGATCACTACTACTACTACTACTACTACTACTTCATCACAACCACCACTACTACTACTACTACTACTACTCCATCACAACCACCACTACTACTACTACTACTACTACTACTACAACCACCACTACTACTACTACTACTACTACTACTCCATCACAACCACTACTACTACTACTACTACTACTACTACTACTACTACTACTACTACTATTACCACCACAATAACCATTTTCTTTGCTGGCACTATCATCACCACCATCCCCACACACTCCTCCACCATCACCACCACCATCACCACCACACACTCCACCACCACCACCTCCACCACACACTCAACCACCACCACCACCACCACACACTCAACCACCACCACCACACACTCAACCACCACCATCGCCACACACTCAACCACCACCACACACTCAACCACCACCACACACTCAACCATCACCACCACACACTCAACCACCACCATCCCCACACATTCCACCATCACCACCACACACACCACACACTTAACCACCACCACCACCTCCACCATCACCACACACTTAACCACCACACACTCCATCATCACCACCACACACTCAACCACCACCATCCCCACACACTCAACCACCACCATCCCCACACACTCCACCACCACCACCACCACCACCACACACTCCACCACCACCACCACCACCACCACACACTCCACCA
>JAWQEG010001135.1:25000-27500 GCA_033782935.1 Petrolisthes cinctipes | reverse complement strand
TTTTTTTTTTTTTTTTTTTTTTTTTTTTTTTTTTTTTTTTTTTTATCCCAGGTCCAATAAATTACGGTACCCAAAGCTGAGTTCTCAAAATACTTGCTTTTTGAAATGTATCGTCATGAGCCGCCATAACAAAAAAAAATATTCAGGTCTGCTTTGATTAGCTTGTTGATGGAGTATTAAGGGGAATTGGAGTGCCTTGATTCCTCCAAACTATGTCAGGAAACAGAATCAGATTAACAAATAATTATAATGGTGGCCTGTTGCCTGGAATAGCTTAATTAATGGGAAGTTTTGTGTTGGTAATTCTGGAGCAACCGAATCCTCCAAACTCCAATCAACATAACACTATTATTTTTGCTCCTCTGGTCCTGTTTCCTGGCATACTTTGGAGGAATCATGGCACTCCAATGTACCAAAAAAGAATTACCACCTTAGAATCAAAGGAATAATTTGTTTGGGATTTATCAACAGTGTATTACCCTCATAAAAGAGCTTCAGCAAGTATGAGAGACAGGATAAGCTTTGAGAGACAGATTAAGCTTTGAGAGACAGGATAAGCTTTGAGAGACAGGATAAGCTTTGAGAGACAGAATAAGCTTTGAGAGACAGAATAAGCTTTGAGAGAAAGGATAAGCTTTGAGAGACAGAATAAGCTTTGAGAGACAGGATAAGCTTTGAGAGACAGGATAAGCTTTGAGAGACAGGATAAGCTTTGAGAGACAGGATAAGCTTTGAGAGACAGGATAAGCTTTGAGAGACAGGATAAGCTTTGAGAGACAGGATAAGCTTTGAGAGACAGGATAAGCTTTGAGAGACAGAATAAGCTTTGAGAGACAGGATAAGCTTTGAGAGACAGGATAAGCTTTGAGAGACAGGATAAGCTTTGAGAGACAGAATAAGCTTTGAGAGACAGAATAAGCTTTGAGAGACAGAATAAGCTTTTAGAGACAGAATAAGCTTTGAGAGACAGGATAAGCTTTGAGAGACAGAATAAGCTTTGAGAGACAGAATAAGCTTGAGAGACAGAATAAGCTCTTGAGACAGAATAAGCTTTGAGAGACAGAATAAGCTTTGAGAGACAGAATAAGCTTTGAGAGACAGGATAAGCTTTGAGAGACAGAATAAGCTTTGAGAGACAGGATAAGCTTTGAGAGACAGGATAAGCTTTGAGAGACAGGATAAGCTTTGAGAGACAGGATAAGCTTTGAGAGACAGGATAAGCTTTGAGAGACAGAATAAGCTTTGAGAGACAGAATAAGCTTTGTAATTGGTTCACTTGTATGTCAGATGATTCGAAAATTCAACGAGACGACCTGCATTACTTATTATGGCTCGTGACTGTACACTCCCAATCTAAAATATGTATCCAGGCTTGCTTCGAATAGCCTGATCGAGTATTAAGCGAGCTCAAGTAAATATGAAACAGAATTAGCGTTGTAATTGGTTCACTAGTAATAATGTCAAATGATTCGAAACTTCAACAAGACCTGGATACAAATTTTAGATTGCGAGTGTACATGAAATATACTTTTTTTTTTTTAGTCTTCACACTCAATTCCCCTCCAGACCAAAAATGAAAATGTGTGCTTTGTATCGCCTCTTAAATCTTGTACCCTAGCAACATTCCAGGAAAATAAAACCCCGTTGATTTACTGTTGGTGAGGGTGAAACTAAATGTGTGTAATATATTTGTTAAAAGGGTCAGGGTGTTTTGATTGAAGCTGCATCTCTTAGCAACGATATAGTGCATGTGGTTCCTGGTATGTACAGTGTTTTACTATGCCTCTTTTGGCCAGCATTTATCCCATATGTACAGTCACGAGCACTAATAAATATACAGTTTTGGCTGAAGCTTTGAACAGTCCAATTCACTAACGAAGTAATTCCAATATGTTCTTATTGTGCATTTATTTACTGTCTCTAGGTATTCGAAGCAGCACACCTGAATACTTTTTATTAGTACTCGTGACTGTATAGTACTGTCAGTGTTCTACTAAGCATCTCATGGCTAGAATGTACTGTGTTTTATCAGTGTTTTTGTTTTGGTTCTCTTGGCAATAAAATGGTGTGTTTCCCGGTGCAGCAGTGTTTTATTCGGCCTCTCTTGGCAGGATTTTACTGTGTACTATCAGTATTTTATTAGGCCTCTCTTGGCAACAAAATGGCGTTGTTCCTGGTGCAGTGTTTTTACTATGGCTCTCTTGGCTACAAAATGGCGTCGTTGCTGGCTTAGTCGCTGGGTGGTATTCGTGTTTGCCCTGGTCTGAGTTTCCAGTGAATTTTGAGATTAGGCCAAAAGTTTGTCGAAGCGGCCGACAACTTTATTCACTAAAGTTTGGCCACACAAGTCAGTCAGTCAGTCAGTCCCTCTGGCAACTGGTTTATTGAATCCGGATTATAGGACGGATCGGATTTAGGGGTGGGGGGGGGGGGCAGAGCGTAGAATGGGGTAGAGAGAGGTGGGGGGGGGAGAGGAGCGTAGAATGGGGTAGAGAGAGGT
>JAWQEG010001135.1:0-22500 GCA_033782935.1 Petrolisthes cinctipes | reverse complement strand
TGTACAGTCACGAACACAAATAAGTACTCAGGTGTGCTTCGAATACCTAGAGACAGTATATAAATACACAATAAGATCTCCATTGGAAGTAGTTCGTTAGTGAATTGGGCTGTTCAATATTTCAACCAAAGCTGTATACATATTAGTGCTCGTGACTGTACTGTACATACATACATACAAGGGTATAAAGTGCATGGAGGAGGTAACAAACTGTACACACACACACACACACACACACACACACACACACACACACACACACACCTTAACCAGCCTCGTCCACTCACAACCTACTTACTGTATTTCCCGTGGTAAAATACAACATCGGATATCCTGAACACAAACCACAGAGAGCCATTAAGAGCAGCAAGACAAGTGGTCGCAGGTGTCTGGAACGTACTAATGGTTGGCATTTATAAGGGGAAAGATTGATCCCTGCTCACCCCGGCTACACTGCTTCAAACTCTCTCACCACACAGGGAAATGACCACAGACTACTACGTTTACTTGTCCTGTAATAAGAGTGTTGGAGCTCAAACGCTTAATTAAGAGGGGGTTATGCGATTAGATATTGTTATTATATTTTTTTGTTTTTTGTTTTTTTACTTGTGAAGTGTTAGTGTCTTAAAATAGAAACAAAAAAATGCATTAAACTAACGATAAACGAGGGAATATGCAACATAAAATACACACACAGACAGAAATGGATGTTCAGTATACATGCACCACCCATCATCTGCTAATACTAATAATTCTTACTTTATAAATAACAACGTAGTAACTTTGACTCGGGTTACGAACGAACGAGAGCCAGCCACCACTTCCTCTCCCTGATGCTAGTGGTAATCCCTGAACCATTACGGACTTGGGAATATTACAGCCCGGTCCCTATGTTGAAAGGAGATTAATTCACTGCTTTCTCAGTGTCGTACTCTACCGGACTACGAGGCAATATATTTCCATCTAAGGTTGAGGGAGATTACTGGTAGGCTATTCACTTATTCCATTCTATGCTGTTTACTTGTATATACACTTTTCAGAAAAAAAAAATATATATATCAACCTTTTTCGAGTTGTTCATTTATTATTATTATTTTCTTCTCATTAAGTTTATTTGGATTTTATTTATTACTTATTTTTGTATTCATTTATTATATTTGTCTCATTAAGTTTATTTGCATATTATTATTATTATTGTACTGATTTTATTCGTACTCTTCTGTTTGCGTTTTTTGTTATCATTATATTTTCTCATGGCCCTATTCTGTAAATGTATTGCAAGCCAAGACAAATTACACACAAAATGTATTAGTAAATGACCCTGTGATCGTGTATGAAAATTGTAGGCTACTGATTCCTCCTAACCATGCCACGAAACAAGCTCCTTCCCTATTGGTGGTGTTTCCTGGCAGTATTTAGAGGACTCATATAACTCCAATTTTCTGACGACATCACAGGGTCCTTAATTAGGGGGGAAGTTTTGTGTTGGTAAATCTGGAGCAACTGAATCCTCCAAACTATTCCAAGCAACAGAACACTACTATTATTCTTGCTCTTCTGGTCCTGTTTCCTAGCATACTTTGGAGGAATCATGGCACTCCAATGTACCAAAAAAGAATTACCATCTTAACACAACCGGACCGGCACTTATTTGAAATGGATTAATATTTTGAACGTGAGCGAAACGTGTTGTTGCTAAGGTCATACAAGGTGAGGTCATAAAAGGTGAGGTCATCTATCTAATTTGGAAACGAGTCGGTGAATTTTCCTCCAGGACGTACACAGTATTTCAAAAAAAAAAAAAAAAGGAAAGAAAACGAAGAAAAAAATGACACTTGTTTTCCACAGATTTCCTTATGGTAACTAACTAAAAAAAAAAAAAGAAAAAAAGTTACACCTATTTTCCACAGTATTTACGTATGAAGACCAACTAAGAAAAAAAATTACACGTGTTGTCCTCAGTATTTCCTTATGATGACCAAAAAAAAAAAAAAAAAAAAAAAATACACGTGTTGTCCATAATATTTCCTTATGATGCCAAAAAAAGAAAAAAAAAATCACGTGTTGTCCAAAGTATTTTCTTTTGATGACTAACTAAACATAAAAAAAAAAAAAATACACATGTTGTCCATAATAATTCCTTATGATGACAAAAAAAAAAAAAAAAAAAAAAAATACACGTGTTGTCCATAATATTTCCTTATGATGACCAAAAAAAAAAAAAAAAAAAAAAAAAAAAAAAAAAAAAAAAAAAAATTCACGTGTTGTCCCCAGTAACATTTCAAGTGGCGTGCTGAGTGGTAAGAGGCTTAGTGTAGTATGATTCCCCTGAGCTTCCCCATTCAGTTCCAGACAGAGACAGACAGACACGTGTAACTCATCCAGGCATCATAAGTAAGTAAGAGGTCTTTTGTCCAGGGCTAAATTCCTTATTCCAGCCATCAGCACTTGTGGATATTATTTTGCTGAGCTCACAACCAAATGGAGACACCAAACCGATCCCAAATGTGTATCTAGGCTTGCTTCGAATACCATGATTGAGTATTTGGCAAACTCAAAGCTAATATTTAACAGGATAAGCCTTGTAATTGGTTCACTAGTATGTCAAATGTTTCGAAACTTCAACAAGACCTGGATACAAATTTTGGTTTGCGAGTGTACAGTCAGGAGCACTAATAAGTATCCAGGTGTGCTTCGAATATATTCCTAGAGACAGTAAATAAATACACAATAAGATCTCCATTGGGATTAGTTCGTTGGTGAATTGGAGTGTTCGAAGCTTCAACCAAAACTGTTTACTTATTAGTGCTCGTGACTGTACATATGATTTAATTAAAAGGGATGGACGTATGGTGTTGGTAAATCTGGTGCATATGATTCCTCCAAAGTACTCCAGGCAACAGGCAGGCCACCATTATTTGTGTTAATCTGTTTCCTGGCATACTTTTGGAGGAATCAAGGCGCTCCAATGTACCAAGAGTAGCCTAACCCCTTAATTAAATATTCCAATTTCAGGCACACCACGGGACTGAAAAAAAAAAAACACACACACACACACCAACAGAAAAAATATCACATTTTTTCCCTGTAAATTGGCCATACGAGAGTTGAGAGAGAACGTGGACCAAATTTAACTTCCTACCCCGAGCCACGCAGACAACGGGTTCGGGAAAATCCGGATGAAGTAGCGGATTAAGTAGAAATCCTGGTGCCCGTTCGTGTAACAACTGGACAACAACAATGTGTGGACAATAACACCTCTACCACCACCACCAGTACCACCACCACCACCAGTACCACACACCACCAGTACCACCACCACCAGTACCGGTAATAGGGCCTTAGCAGGGTTTAGTGTCCCTATTCTCTCTTAATTAAGGGGGTGCGGGAGTAGGGGGACAGGCTTGAGGGGGGGGGTTTAGGGTGGTGCGGGAGTAGGGGGCAGGCTTGAGTGGTGGGGGGTTTAAGGGGGTGCGGGAGTAGGGGACAGGCTTGGGCGGGGGGGTTAGGGGGTTGCAGGAATAGGGGGACAGGCTTTCTACCCCTCCCCCCCAAGCCTGTCCCCCTATTCCCGCACCCCTCTGACCCCTCCCAAGTCTGTCCCCCTACTCCCCCCCCCCAAGCCTAACCCCTACTTTCGCACCCCCCCTAAACCCCCCCCAAGCCTGTCCCCTACTCCCACACCCACCTAAACCCCCCCCCCAAGCCTGTCCCCCTATTCCCGCACCCCCTTAATTCAAATGGAACTGTTGGTGTGTGTGTTGAACAGGCTAGGTTAGTACTGGATCTCTCTCTCTCTCTCTCTCTCTCTCTCTCTCTCGTTGTGTGTTGGGTTATCTAGGTAATTTACTTCTGTTTCTGTAGTCTCTCTCTCTCTCTCTCTCTCTCTCTCTCTCTCTCTCTCATTGTGTGTTTGGTTATCTAGGTAATTTACTCCTGTTTCTGTAGTCTCTCTCTCTCTCTCTCTCTCTCTCTCTCGTTGTGTGTGTTGGGTTATCTTGGTAATTTACTCTTGTTTCTGTAGTCTCTCTCTCTCTCTCTCTCTCTCTCTCTCTCTCTCTCTCTCTCTCTCCTCTCTCTCTCTCTGTGTGTGTGTGTGTATGTGTGTGTGTGTGTGTGTGTGTGTGTGTGTGTGTGTGTGTCTGTGTGTGTGTGTGTGTGTGTGTGTGTGTGTGTGTGTGTGTGTTGGGTTATCTCGTAAATTTACTTCTGTTTCTGTAGTCTTTATATTGTTTACCTATTCTATCTGAAATTGAATTATTCCTCTTTCTATTCATTTTATTTTTCTGACTCTTCGTGGTTGCATTATTCCTGTTGTTGTTGTTGTTGTTTTTTGTTATTGGCTCTTTGTATTTGTATCATTATTAATGTTTATTTTTTACCTTTTTCTGTTTGTCCTGTTGTTTTCATTCATGTCTTAATCCTGTGTGTGTGTGGTTTTTTTTTTTTTTATCATAATCTGCTGTGCTTGCTGTGCTTGCGTTACTCCAAATTTTACAAGGAGAGCGAGTGTGTTACATAAAAAAAAAAAAAAAAAAAAAAAATAATAATAATAATAATAATAATAATAATAATAATAATAATAATAATAATAATAATAATAATAATAATAATAATAATAATAATAATAATAATAATAATAATAATAATAATAATAATAATAATAATAATAATAATAATAATAATAATAATAATAATAATAATAATAATAATAATAATAATAATAATAATAATAATAATAATAATAATAATAATAATAATAATAATAATAATAATAATAATAATAATAATAATAATAATAATAATAATAATAATAATAATAATAATAATAATAATAATAATAATAATAATAATAATAATAATAATAATAATAATAATAATAATAATAATAATAATAATAATAATAATAATAATAATAATAATAATAATAATAATAATAATAATAATAATAATAATAATAATAATAAAATAATAATATAATAATAATAAATAAATAAATAAATAATTGAGTATGAGGAGTCTGATAGTACTCTTAAAATTAATGATCGACACAGCTCATGATACCTCGGAAATAAACAAGACATTTTTCAGTAACTATTCTCTGGGGTGTCAAAATGTTTCACACGAGAATTGCACCTATGTTTTTTTTTTTTTTTTACTTCGTGTCTACAGTATGGAGTTATGGGTTCCAGAGAGAGAAAAAATGAAATAAAAGATGCATACATTATGAGAGAGAGAGAGAGAGAGAGAGAGAGAGAGAGAGAGAGAAGAGAGAGAGAGAGAGAGAGAGAGAGAGAGAGAGAGAGAGAGAGTTACAAGGAGTTACAAGGAAAAGAAGTACCCTAGGGGACCTTACGATCCATACAAAGAGGGTACCTGTGGGTTTAGTTGCGCAAGTAGGCGACCGTCCTCGAATGTGTCATGTGAAACCATCAAGGAACACTCGCACAACGGCTTAAACACCTAGACGGTGATTTAAGGCTTTGTCTAATCTGGACTTGAACTGATCCACAGAGTTGCTGTTGACTACATCAGCAGGAAGCGCGTTCCAAGTACCGCAGATGCTGTATGTAAAGAACTTACCACACAGATCACGGTTGTATCGCTTCAGTTCAAGTTTGTAGCCATGATTCCTGGTTGTGCCCTCACTGAGTTGGAAATGTCCCTGTAGTCTACATTGTCAAAGCCTCGTAGTATTTTAAACACTTCGATAAGCTGACCACGCAGTCTCCGGTTTCCAAAGAGAACAGGTCGAGTTCTACCAACCGATCTTTATAGCTCTTGTGTCTAAGAGAGGGTATAAGTTTGGTTGCCCTGGCTTGCACTCGTTCCAATCTCGCGATATCCTTTCGGTAAGAAGGACTCCAAACTGTACTGCATACTCCAGGTGCGGTCGGACAAGGGAATTGTACATACAAAGTACTATCTCCTTGTTCCGGTATCCAAACTGTCGCTTTATGTACCCTAACATCCTTTGGGCTTTCTTCTCAGCCTCAATACACTGCTTGAGAACTTGAGGTCGCTGGTGATAGTTACACCCAAGTCTTTCTCAGTATCAGTGCTTACGAGAGCATTGCCCTTAAGGTTATACTCTGTTCGGGGGTTTCTGTGGCCTATATGCATAACTTTGCATTTGTTCACGTTAAATGGCATTTGCCACGTGTCAGACCACTCCCGATCTTCCTAAGATCTTCTTGTAAGCGGTAGTATTTCCTTCTTTCGCGACATTCATACCAAGCTTAGTATCATCGGCGAATTTGGAAATCTTGGCAACCATGTCACCATCCACGTCATTAACATAGATGATAAACAGTAGTGGTCCCAGAACAGAACCTTGGGGAACACCACTAGTAACGGGCACCCACTCTGAAGCCTGTCCATTCACTACCACCCGCTGCTGTCTGTCACTTAGCCAGTTCTCTATCCAATTTGCCACATTTCCGTCTATGCCCAGTGCACGCACTTTCCGAAGGAGGCGGCGGTGGGGTACCTTATCAAAGGCTTTCTGAAAGTCTAAGTAGACAACATCGACCGCTTTTATCCCGATCATGCTCACTGAAAACAAAATGGAAGAATTCCACCAGATTTGTGAGGCATGACCGGTGCTGCCGGAACCCATGCTGGGAACCCCTCAGTAGCAAATTTGATTCTAAGTGTGCTGTTATTTTGTCCACCATGATGCTCTCCATGAGTTTACAGACTATCGAGGTTAAACTGATGGTCTGTAGTTTGACGGTTGGCTAGCATCTCCCTTCTTGAAGATAGGAGTCACCTCTGCCTCACGCCAGTCTCTAGGAACACATCCAGTCTGGATTACCCTGTTGAAGACCATGCACAGGTGCTGTGATACTTCACCATGCAGTTCTTTCAACACTCTAGGTAAGAACCCATCCGGACCGGGGGACTTGTTTGCTTTTAATTCGATTATTTTTCTCTCAATTTCTTCTTGGGTGAAGACCATTGACTCCAACTTCTCACTGAAGGAGTCCAAAGGTTCGGGAATGGGACCACTCTCCTCAGAGAACACTGAAGAGAAGTACTCATTTAAGAGGTTAGCATTTTCTGCATCAGAGTGCATCAATGCTCCATCCTCATTCACCAAGGGACCGATCCTGCGTCGGATTGGTTTACGGCCATTCACATAACTGAAAAACTCCTTGGGGTTCTCTTTGCAGAGTCTAGCCACACGGACCTCCTCAGCACGCTTAGCCGCCCTTATTTTGGACTTCACGTTTCGATTCAGTCTTCTATGACCGTCAAAGTCCCCAGATGCCTTCGCTCGACGATACACAGTTCTCCTCTCCCCTAGTAGGTTACGGATTTCCCGATTAAACCACTTAGGTTGAATGAACTTCTGACTTGTTCCCTTCAGAGGAATAAAGCGCGACTGAAGTTCCATGAAGGAAGACAAGAATGACCTCCACAGATCATCAGCACTCTCTCCCTCCTCTAGTTCCATTTCAGCAACGCTTTCACGAAGACCTGCAAAGTTCGCTCTCCCCATGTCTAATTTTCTATGCACCGGGGTCACGGACTCCATATTAGGGACCTTAACTGAAAATCTTATAAGCTTGTGGTCGCTTCCACCTATTTCTTCGTTTACAGAGAGGTCTTGAATGATGTCATCCTCAGAGGTGAGGACCAAGTCGAGTATGTTAGCACCTCTTGTTGGCTCCCTTACCCATTGAGTGAGGAATTCATCATTTACAAACTCCAAGAGTGGTGTGTTCTCGGCAGAGGCTCTCTGGTTCCCAGTCAACATGTGTGTTGAAGTCCCCCATAAGGATGCACACCCTGCCGTCCACTAGTTCACCCAGCAACTGGTATAGGTCCCTGTCCATCTCATTGAGTTGTCCAGGGGGTCTATAAAGCAGCAGGGTTCTGTATTTTGCAGTGCCTATTTCTAGGTCAACTCCAAGGAGCTCGTGGTTCGATGTGATGTTGCAGGTCATCGATTTGATAGAGTTCTTTACATACAACAGCACACCACCACCCCCTTTGTCCTCTCTATCTTAGTGGAAGAGTTGGTAGCCTGGAATCACGAATTCCCCTTCAAGATCTCTGTCTGAGGTTCTCAACCATGACTCCGTTATGGCCACCATCTCGGGTTCCTCTGTCGCAACGAGGGCCCGCAGTTCCAAAAACTTGTTTCGGATGGACCTGGCGTTGAACAATAGAACCTTCAGGGAACCCCCAACTGCAGGGCTCCCTATACTCTTCCGTTCCCGGATTGGTCATTGTCTTGGTAGTGCTGGTAGTGCTGGGGATATCCTTCTTCAGGATCTCAGCGAATGTTTTCTCTGGGGTCACTCTAGCATAGCGACGAGGGCTCTCCTCCACGCTCGGTCGAGTGCTCCTGAGACATCGTCGGACGGCGTCTTCCATTAATTTGGAAAGCACTTCTTTCCCCTTTAGTGAGAGATGTGTGCCATCCCTCTGGTAGAGGTCGTCTCTACCAAAGAGTGAGGTGTAGGGTCTACAAAGAACACCCCCTCGGCAGTACACAAATCAGCCAGGCGCTGATTTACTGCAATGTTCTTTGACAGAGCAGTCCCTAAAGGGCCTCTCCTTGGGAGCATGCCAACAACTACCCTTCTGCGGGTTTTTAACCCACAGTCATCTACTGCACCGAGCACATCCGAGAGGACTCCTTCTGTCATGCCTACTCTACCATTTCTCAGGTAGATGTCATTACCACTCACCATGAGTGCAATGACAGCAGATCTGGACGTTTGGATTCCTCTCAGCTTCCTTTCGGAGGTCAGCATTGCCACAACCTGGCAAACAATTCACCTTCACAGAAGTGTGAAGGCGATCTGCCATTAGGGGTTGCAGCCCTCGTGCCTGGGAATCACCTACAATGTGTATATCCACAGGCCTCTCCTTGGTAGGAGCACGAGATGCCTTGTGAGGAACCCGAGAGTGTTTTGAATTCCTGCCGGGCTCGTCACTTCCTCCAGGTTGCTTCTTGTTCTTCTTTTCCTTCTTCATTTTCTTTTCCTTCTTATTTGATTCCTCACTTTCCTCTAATCCCTCCTCAACTGTCTTCTTGGGTTTTTCTCCCTTCTCCATATTCCCCTCCTCTTTTCCATCACACTTTTCTGCAGTCTCTTTTCCTTCTGCAGTCTCTTTTCCCTCTTCATTGTTGTTGTTCTTCTTCTTGTAGTTCTTTTCTTGTTCTTCTTCTTCTTGTTCTTCTTCTTCTTATTCTTTACCGCCATGGTGGAGCTCTCCGGTGAAGAAGCTCCTTGGACTGCCTTGTCTCTCACATGGCAGTCACACCTCTGTGAGTCCATTCGGAGAACTTCCTCCTTTAGGGAGTTGTTCTCCTTCGTGAGCAGTGAGATGTGCTTCATCAACCTCTCCTCGAGTTTGCAAAAGTCGCAGACACTCGAGGAGTCTAGGTCGCTCGCACTCCTCCCGCTGAAGTCCTCACACCAGCGGTACACCTTGCATGTAGTACATGTAAATTTTCTTGCTGATGGACCAGTCATCTCGCTCTAATTCAATTTCAGACCAATAATATAAAAGAAAGGGTAGTGTGATTTGGTCTCGCATAAGTCTCATCCGCCTACTTCCAGAAGGTTTTCGGTCGTTCGGCCAACAGAAACCTTATGAGCCAAGCACACCACCCTAAGGTCTCCCCTGGGCCGGACGGCCCCAATCGTGCCGCAGCTTCCAACTGAGCAGCACAAGAGTCCTAAGTAAATGGGACTCTGATTTTTCGACAGGGGTGCTTGAAGTGTAACCGTCGTCCTACTAATCCCTACTAATCCTCCATCCGCGGCCAAACTTAAAGCAAATAGTAAAACTAAATGTCCACGACTTAATCCGAGATCTTTTACTGGCCTGGCAGCCAGCGAGGCACGAAAGCTCTCTCACCAAAGAGCAGTCGAGCCTTTAGGCACCTAAGAACGGTCACAGGGAGCTGGTCAGGCTTATTAATCTAAGAGAATACCTACGGGGGTCCTGAGGCATCTCCATTACTCGTACCCCACACGCCTGAGATCCCTTCAATCTCAGCCCTTTCGAAACCTGTGAGCGTTAAAAGGCGTTGTTTTAGGAGGTTCCAAAGCCTCCCTTCTCACACGGCATAAGGTAGCTGGTGAGGTCCTTAACAATAAAAACTTATATCGAAAGTGATAAGTGATGAAGATTTTTTTTTTTTTTTTTTTTTTTTTTGTTAGGACAGTTGAAGAGCAGTTGTGAAACTTAATATTAACATGAAGATTTGACAACTCTTAGTCAGGGTCCTAATAACGCTACCTTTCTGGCACGGGTAACCCAACTGGACTAAATGTCCCCCAGCTTAGCTAGCAAAATTCAAACAGATCACACAAGCTCTCTCACCGACGGCAAGGTGGTTGTCGAGGGGGGATGTTAGTGGGAGAGGAGGAAAGAAATGTGGGCGGGGCTATATAGGAGGTAAATTTATATAAAAAAAAATTTATATAAAAAAAATATATAAATTTTTTTAATATAAAAAAAAATTATAAAACAAATTTATATAAAAAACACATTTTATATAAAAAAAATCATAAAAATTTTTATAAAAAAAATTTATATAAAAAAAATAATAAAAACAAATTATATAAAAATATATGGGTCTCGAGAATGATGTCAGAGTAAAAACTGGGTCACGATTGAAAAAGTTTGAAGAACCCTGCCTTAAACTATTGGTGATTCGATACCGTTCACAGTGTATGCTTCATTCATTCCTCCTGACACACGTCTTCTCTACCTGATCATTCGTTACCCTCCCACATTACCTCCTATATAGCCCCGCCCACATTTCTTTCCTCCTTTCCCACTAACATCCCCCCTCCTTCCACCTGCAACTGTTGCCAGATCCGACGAGGCCCAAACCAAGTCCCTGTTGGATGGAGTGTGGACACTTGATCTGTCCGGAGCTGTACATCTGTTTTATTACAAGTCAAGGTTCTCTTACGACTTTTTAAGTGATGATAAATGATGTCCGCTTATTATTCATTTATACATAAAATCAAAAGCCATGTAATATTACACCTATAAAACTGACAAGCTTAATCATCCCTGCCTGATTTGCACAAGTTGTAAAATTAATGTCATGTAAGGTAATTTATGAAATGTAAGGTAATTTTAGCCTAGCCTCTGGCTAGCCCTGTGGTAGAATGCGCGACTGCAGTATTTGTGGTCCAGCGTTCGAGTCCTGCTCCTGACACTGTAAGAATCTCTCACTGTTGTACTGTTACCCCCCCCCCCCTTCCACACCCTCTTAAATTAAAAGATGTCCTCAATAGTTACAGTACAGTCGCTATCGTTCATTTGGGTACTTGTACAGTAGCCACCATAAGTTCCGCTGCCTCTCGTGTTGTCAGTGAGACGTGGTTCCCTCTTCTGTTCCACTGAGAAAACTGATATCCGTGTGTTCCTGAAGGCATCTCTATTTACACGAGTTCATGTTTATGTTACCCAGAGTTAATTGGGAGACGGAAGAAGGAACGAAACACTTATGGGCCCCTGTGATGTAGTCAGAAAATTGGAGGTAAGCGAGTCCTTCAAATATTGCCACGAAACACCATCTATATAGAAAGAGCTTTTTGTTTCGTGGCATAGTCAATAGGAATCAGAAGCCACCAAGTCTCATACACGATCACAGGGTCCTTAAGGAAGGTGACTGTATATTATTGTGTTGCTACATGTCAGAAGAGAGGGTTGGGGTGCCATGTGGTGGAGATAAGTGGTGAGATTTGGTGCAGAGGACGAGGAGATGGTAGGGAGAGTACTTGAGAGGGAGGGAGGATGTGTAGAAATAGATTATAGGCTGAAAAGTGGTGTAGTGGGAAGGATGAGAAGGTGGTGTAGTCGAGATGGGGAGAAAATGCCAATTGGGAGGTAAAAAAAAAGAAAAAAGAGACTGGATGAGATAGATACAGTATAGAGTGGAGTGATAGTAATGTGAAGGCTTGTACGATTAGGATGGTGATAGCAAAAACTGGGATAAGGATAGGAGGAGGAGAAGGAGGAGGGATGGGCGTGAGGAGAAGAGGAAGAGATAGAGGGGAGAAGAAGGAGGGATAGAGGGAAGTGAAGGAGGGATAGAGGGGAGAAAAAGGAGGGATAGAAGGAAGAAGAAGGAGGAATATAGGGAAGAAAATGAGAAGGAGAAGGAGGAGGAGGAGGAGGGATGGGATCGAGGAAGAGGAATAGAGAGAGGGAGAGATTCGGTGTGGAGAGAGAGAGAGAGAGAGAGAGAGAGAGAGAGAGAGAGAGAGAGAGAGAGAGAGAGAGGAAGGGTTTGTGTGACTGACTTGTAGAATGATTCGGTGAAAATGTGGCATGGAGTGGGTGGAAGGGGGATTCAGAGGGTGGAAGTCAGGAACAGAAATGAAGTGGAGGGAAGTTAAGAGAGTCGAGGTGATGTTGTGTAAAGTGAAATAGAAGTAGTGGCTAATGTGTTTTGTTAAGGTAAGGTGAGGTGAGGCTTGGTGATATCAACAGGACAGGTGAGATGATAATAATAATGAAGAGTTGAGATGATGTTAATTAAGTCGATGTATGAAATAAGATGATGTGATGTAAGTACCGACGAAGATGTTGAGGTGAGGTGAGGTGAGGTGAGATAAAAATGCAGTGGTGAGGTGACTTCATATAAAGTACGAAACTAGATGAAATTATGTAAGTTGAAGTGAGGAGAGTTAGGCAGAGGTGTGAGGTGAAGGGAAGGGAGAGGAAAGGAGAGGAGAGGAGTGGTGTGAGGTGAGGTGAGGTGAGGGGAGGGGAGAGGTGGGAGGTGAGGTGAGGGGAGGGGAGAGGTGGGAGATAAGGTTAGAGGAGGGGAGAGGTATAAGGTGAGGTGAGAGGAGGGGAGAGCAGAAGAGAGCAGAGGTGTGAGGTGAAGGGAGGGGAGGGGAGGGGAGAGGAGAGGAGAGGTGTGAGGTTAGGGGAGAGCAGAGGAGTGGTGTGAGGTGAGTGGAGATTAGGGGAGAGCAGAGGTGTGAGGTGAGGTGAGATGACAGAAGAGCAGAGGTTTGAAGTGAGGTTAGGGGAGGGGAGAGCAGAGGTGTGAGATGAGTGGAGATGAGGGAAGAGCAGAGGTTTGAAGTGAGGTTAGGGGAGAGGATAGGGGTAATGTGAGGGGAGATGAGGTGAGGTTAGGGGAGGCCAGGTGAAAAAAAGGTGAGGTGAAGTTAGGGGAGGCCAGGTGAAAAAAGGTGAAGTGAAGTAAGGGGAGGGGGGACCAACACAGGTGTGAAGTGATGGTATAACAGGTGCGCACTGATGACGCCCAGGTGAAAGGAAGGTAATCAGCCCTGGTGGACCAATATTTATTTCACCTCACTGCACTCTCCCCTTCCATCTCTGTACCAGCACTCACACACACACACACACACACACACACACACACACACACACACACACACACACACACACACACACTCCAATATTCACTAACACTCATTTTCTCACTCACTCACTCACTCTCTCTCTCTCTCTATCTCTCTCTCTCTCTCTCTCTCTCTCTCTCTCTCTCTCTCTCTCTCTCTCTCTCTCTCTCTCTCTCTCTCAACTCTTCACTAAGACTAACTCCATCCTCACACACTTCATTTTTCTCTCTCACACACACCAATCTTCACTAGCACTCATTTTCCATCCTTACATACTCCCTTTCTCTCTCTCTCTCTCTCTCTCTTAACAAACACACACACTCCACTCTTCACTCGCACTCACTACACTCTCTACCAGAACACACACACTCCTCACTCGAACTTTCTCCATCCACACACACACACACCCACACTCATCATAGACTCTTAATCACCTCACCTCACCACGCACTGCATCTCATCACCATAACACACAATACACAATTACACACTATATAATATCACCACACACACTGTCTATATATCATCACATTTTTTCACCATCAATCCCTTCCTTCATCACCACACCACACTCATCATCCTATCATCATTTCAATATAACATTCTCTATCATCCGTTCTCTCTTTACCATGCATCACACACACACACACACACACACACACACACACACACACACACACACACACACACACACACACACACACACTATCACCACACAGCAAACATCACTCTTCATTATACACCCTTCATCACCATACTTTTTCTCGACACTATCTCTTCATCCATCACACACACTCATCACTATCAAACACTTATCATCACAGCACTCAATTATCAGACTCTCCCTCATCACACTCCTCTCCACATACACTCATCACTATCACACACTTTTCATCACACTCAATTATCACACTCTTCTTCATCACAATCATCACTATCAAACCCTTATCATCACAGCATTCAATTATCACACTCTACATCATTACACTCCTCACCACACACACTCATAACTATCAAACATTTATCATCACAACACTCAATTAACACACTCTCCCTCATCACATTCATCACACACAATCATCACTATCACACACTTATCATCACAGCATTCAATTATCACACTCTACATCATTACACTCTCCCTCATCACACTCCTCATCATCACACTCTTCACCACAAATCATACTAACCTATCACCACACCCTCCACGTATACTGAGAGAGTCTGTTGCTTGGCATAGTTTGGAGGAATCTGTATAATTCAATTCTAATCAAATAATCACAAACACACCTTAAAGAGTAAAATGAAAAACAAAACAAAAATACGTAATCATAGACAAACAATAGTGAAAAAAAACAAAGAACAGAATTACGCAATAACGTGTACAAAACAAAATTTACAACATTACAAAATCACAAACAATATTACACAATCACAAACAATAACAACAACACTATCTATCTCCAGTAAAAATAATAATAAACTATAAAATTCTTAAGCAAAAAAACAATACACACAACAACAACAACATAGAAACAAAAGCCACACCGTAAGAAGACAGAACAAGAACATAAGAACATACATAGTACATTATAATAAGAAGAAATATACTGGGAAGGGAAGGGACAGAACGACTGAACTAACATTAGAATAAAAACAATATTTGCACAACACGTTAGCATTCATTCACACACACACACACACACACACACACACACACACACACACACACACACTATCTGACTTTGGAGTGCACTTGGGCTTGGCAATGTCCAGTCACGTTCATATTATAAGTACTGTCTCTCTCCCATCTAATATCACTCCAACTCAGCTTAATTAAGTCGAGTAAAACTATTAAGGGAAATTGAAAGGCTATTGATTCCTCCAAAATAATCCAGGAAACAGAACCCCTCCATATGGAATTATATAGGGGATGTGTTTTATAGCTGAGTTTGGAGGCCTACACTGACTCCAAATTGACCACTAAAGGTTACTTGCTTCCTGTAATGAATAAACCACAGCATCGCAAACTGACACTAACACTAATGTCTTCACTGCATCCACTAGTCATCGTGTTCATGCAGTGTCCAACAGAAGAGGAGACAACAACATTACAACAGTACAGCTGCTGACACGTGGAACACAATATTTTACAGTATATAATTATATCATTGAGACTTATAATTATACAGTTGAGGCTTCTTTTGTTGTTGGTGTGTCTGTTTCATAATATTTTTGTCCGGATCTGTAATTAAGTCTCATTCGTGACACTATATGAGTAACGGAAATTCACCATCAGAATAAAATTACAACATTACGTACGCTTCGTGACGACCAGTTTGCAGTCTCGGTGAAACGTCCTACCAACTTGTGTGTCTCTTGTGTTTTCCGAATTTCATCCACTTTGTTGTGAATGAGACACAGTTGTTTGTTCCACATGTGACTACGAGCCTATTGAAGTTGCAACTATTTCTGTGTGTGTTTTCAAATCACAACTTATCTTGTAATAATATATGTCATTACTGAAGAGAGAAGACAGAACTTTTATTCATCACAATTCAGGTGACCCAATTCAGGTGTGAGTCAATTAAATCTGACAGAGGAATGATCAATATTCCTTACACACAGGTAAATGGAGACTGACGCAGATTATACCTCATTATCACATTACTATACTCATGATGAAAAAACAAAATAAAACTCTATTCTGACAGGTGTTGAGTCCTGAGGAAAATATTCTCTCCAACATTCCGTGGTAACATCATATAGCCTACAGTCACGAGCACTAATAAGTATATCAGCTTTGATTGAAGCTTTGAACAGTCCAATTCACTAACAAACTAATTCCAATGGAGATCTTACTGTGTATAAATTTACTGTCTCTAGATATTCGAAGCACACCTGGATACTTATTAGTGCTCGTGACTGTACTCCCATGCTCGTTTGATGTAAGTATTTTCTGTTCTTGTTGTTTAGATACTCAGTAAGTGGTTGGACGATATAAACCAGCATCGAGTTACCCTACAACGTGAAGTAACTGGGGAGTTAATATTTCTGCCATAGGTTGTTGACGGGTGTTGACTGGCCGCTCACTCTTGAATGAACTAAGAGAGGTATAATGTGTCCCAGCCTTGGGCCCCTACACTCCTTAAGGGACCCTGTGATCGTGTATGAAACCTGGTGGCTTCTGATTCCCTCCTGACTATGCCACGAAACAAGCTCCGTTAATGTAGGTGGTGTTTCGTGGCTATGGTTGAAGGACTCTCTACCCTCCAATTTTCTGACAACATCATGGGGGTCCTTAACCAGATGGGTATAGAATGGAACAACATTATACCTTACCCTCATGAGTATCCTTATTTATGAGACTTTAACGCTCCTTTGGTCAACAGTTAACCTCTTATTGGTCTTCAATCATCCCCTCTCTTAATCCTTCTAACTTACTACCCCACATTTCTTTAATATCCTTTCTTTTATATCCTTGTAACTTAATAACCCTCCTTTCTTTTATAATACTTCTAACTATTTCCTTTCTTTTATATCCTTCTAACTTATCAACCTACCTATCTTTTATAATCCTTTTAACGTTTTCCTTTCTTTTACATCCTTCTAACTTAATAAATAACCTCGTGTCTTTCTTCCCAGGCGACATAAATTATAAGCTTATATATTTCGCCGTCATTAACTTCTGCCACACTATCAATTACACAATCATCCCGGGAGTACCAGTTGGGCCACACTTCCTGTCAGTAATATGTTGGTGTGTGTGTACAGTGTCTATCAAAAAGCAACATGGGGAAGAACATATATAGGTGGTGTTTCGTGGCAATCTTTGAAGGACTCACTAACCTCCAATATTCTGTCTACATCACGGGGTACTCTTCCTGTCAGTAATATGTTGGTGTGTGTGTGTGTGTACAGTGTCTCTCAAAAAGCAAAGCAACATGGGAAGAACAGGCTATAAACAATATGGGAATGCTGTTTGTCCTGAGTTTGGGGTGGGGTGTGGTTGGAGAAGATAAGTTTAACATTCTCTGGTAAAAAAACTAAATTATTTATACATAATTATGGCCTCTATCCTTTTCAGTGGCTTTAACAATATTTTAGATTATATATGTAGTGTTCAGTATTTTTTTTTTTTTTTCAGTCATTGATAACCTGTTCCAAATTCCAATCAATAATAGTACTGAGTGACTGAGGAGGGGCCTGTAATTGGAGGCTTCTGATTCCACCTGACCCTGCCACAAACAAGCTCCTTCCATATAGGTGGTGTTTTGTGGCAATATTTGAAGGACTCGTTTACCTCCAATTTTCTGACTACATCACAGGGTCCCTTAAGGAGGAGGCAGTGTTGGCAGACTTGGAACAACAACTGATTCCTTCATAGTATTTCGAGAAACAGGCCCACCTTGGTTAATTGATTTTGGTGTGTATTTTTTGGCATTGTTTTGGTGGCATCGACAGTCTCCAATGCGATATATATGTACAGTTGCCAGCACTTATAACTGGTACATTCTGCGTTGTCAGTCCTCTAGTCCTGTACCAGTTATGAGTGCAGGCAATTGTACATGATTCTGCGACCCCCCCCCCCACACACACAGACGGAGAGAGAGAGAGAGAGGACGAGAGAGAGAGAGAGAGAGAGAGAAGAGAGAGAGAGAGAGAGAGAGAGAGAGAGAGAGAGAGAGAGAGAGAGAGAGAGAGAGAAGAGAGGAGAGAGAGAGAGGAGAGAGAGAGAGAGAGAGAGAGAGAGAGAGAGAGAGAGAGAGAGAGAGGAGAGAGAGAGAGAGAGAGAGAGAGATAAATGAGACACAGGAAGGAGGGAGGAAGGAAAGATAAATAATGAAGGAAAGGAAGGAGGGAGAGAGGAAAGATACTGCACAGGGAGGGAGGGGAGGGAGGGAGAGAGGGGAGAGACTGCAGGTGAGAGTCCTTCCGGTCATCTCCTTCCTGTATGTCCTACGTGTGAAGGTAAGAAGAAGGAGAGGTGAAGGGAAGGGAGAGGGAGAGGTGAAGGGGGGAGGGAGAGGTGATGGAAAGGGAGAGGGAGAGGTGACGGAAAGAGGGTAGAGATGAACATAAGGGAGAGGGAGAAGTGAAGGGAAAGGAGAGGGAGAGGTGAAGATAAGGGAAGGGAGAGAAATAGGAAAAGGGAAAGTAAGGGAAGGCAAGGGAGAGATGAGGGGCAAGCAGGGAAGAGGGTGAGGGAAAGATAAGGGAGAGATGAGGTAAGGGAAGAAAAGTGAGGGAGGGAGGGAGGAAGGAAAGAAAGAAAGGAAGGAATGGGGAAATACAAAAAAGGAGAGTGGATAGGAAAAATTAAGAGAGTGAAGGGTTGCAGAGCACATAGAAAAAACGAAGGAAGAGTTGAAGGAATGGAAAGAAAGTGGTGTGAGAGTAGATAATGTATGAGAAGAGATAAAGGGAAAGGGGGCAGGGAAAAAGGGGGAAAGGAGTAGGGGAAGGGAGAGGAAGGGAGCCAGGGTAGGGGAAGGAGGAAGGGAGTAAGGTAGGGAAAGAAGAGGAAGGGAGTAAGGTAGGAGAAAGAAGAGGAAGGGAGCAGGGTAGGGGAAGGAAGAGGAAGGGAAGCAGGGGTAGGGGAAGGAAGAGGAAGGGAGCACGGGTAGGGGAAGGAAGAGAGGAGATGGTAGGGGAAGAGAGAGGAAAGGTGCAGGGTAGGAGAAAGAAGAAAGGGTAGGGATGGTGAGGGAAAAACAATAGAGATATAAAGAAAAGATGTTCGTTTGGTAAGAAGCCAAAGGGAAGAGAAGGAAAGTAGGAAGGTAGAGTAAGAAAATACAGACAAATAAAAGTAAATGGAGTTGGATGAGGAGGGAGAGAAGTGGAGGAGAGGAGGGGGGGGAGAGGTGGAGGAGGGGGTGGAGGAGGAGGGGGAAGGGGCAGATGTGTGAAGTGAAGCGAAAAAAGGTGAAGGTACACGTAGGAAGGTGAATTGGTGTTGTGTGTGTGTGTGTGTGTGAGATGAGAGAGAGAGGAGAGAGAGAGAGAGAGAGAGAGAGAGAGAGGAGAGAAGAGAGAGAGAGAGAGAGAGAGAGAGAGAGAGAGGAGAGAGAGAGAGAGAGAGAGAGAGAGAGAGGAGAGAGAGAGAGAGAGAGAGAAAGTATGTATGAGTGTGTGTGTGTGTGTATATATATATATATATATGTGTGTGTGTGTGTATGTGTGTGTGTGTGTGTGTGTGTGTGTGTGTGTGTGTGTGTGTGTGTGTGTGTGTGTGTGTGTGTGATGAGTGGAGGAGAGAGTGGTGGTGATGGTTCTGCAATCTCCACCTTCCTTGACCCGACACACGTACTATACTATTATGATAACAAGGTCAGGTACTGCAATCTTCCCTTTCTGCATTTTCTCAAGCTGCATTATCCAAATTTACTAAATTGACTGCACCCATCGTCACTTCTTGCGTAAAATACTACACATGGTATCTTCCCTACGACTTTTTTCTTCATTTATGAGTTAACTGGAATAGGAATTAATATTTTTTTTTACCATCAGTGATAAAACGCAAAATATCAGCTTGACCTCAGAGGCTTAACTTGCAGAAACATTACCGTACGTGACGCATGTGTGAGTAAGAACTAGACCCACGTGTTTGTTTATATTGGTTCGACCTTTTCCCTGATGCTTCCATGTTAAATTAGGGAAGAGAGTTATGTGTCCCATTGTACAAGTTAAGTGACATTATTAACTACATCATTAGTTGTATCGTAAATATCTTAAGAGCACGAGTGGATGAGAGTCTGTTAGGGAGCTGTTGTCCCGTAATTATCTATGCTGTGATAGGTAGTGTGGGGAAAAAATAAGGCCACAACAACAAAATGGGGTTGCAAGAAATCCCCCTCGTTAACTAGTTTCCTTTATCATTCTTAGAGACAGACGGGATAGATAGAGGTTTTAGGTAGCCTACAGTTCAGAGCAAAAATGTAAACACTAACTCAGCCTCTCTGCATCTGAATAAAATCGATTTTATTTACCTACCCTGTCTGTGATATATATAGTGGTGATATGAGGGATATAGCGTTGAACATTAATATATCACCATGAGGGATATTCGCCTTCTTATATACCAATATCAAGGGGTTCTCTGGCATCCATGCACTGTTTACATGCAGCCAACCTTCAGAGCTGTGACGTGAGAATACTATCAACACGAGTCCCACAACTATACGTGCATTGCTATACCACACCAGAACGACGTGCACTGCTATACCACACGAACTAACAAACGACGTGCACTGCCCTACCATACAACCAACTAACTAACGACGTGCACTGCTATACCACTACAAAACTAACTAACCGACGTGCACTGCTATACCTCACAACCAACTAACGATGTGCACTGCTATTCACATAATTAACTATGTGCACTGCCCATACCACACAACTAACTAACGACGTGCACTGCTATACCTCACAACTAACTAACGACGTGCACTGCTATACCACACAACTAACTAACGACGTGCACTGCTATAACCACACAACTAACTAACGACGTGCACTGCTGTACCTCACATTTGACGACGTGCACTACCACACAACTAACTAACAACGTGCACTGCTGTACCTCACATTTGACGACGTGCACTGCCACACCACACAACCAACTAATGACGTGCCCTGTTCATTAGAGAGAACCTTGGTGGGATAAATCTTCCTCTCCACTCACTGAAGTACCGGGAGAACAGCCTCGGTGGGGACAGAACACAACCAAACATCCTTATTATAATACTCGTAATTAGGACGCTGGGTAAAGAATAACATGGGGATAAATTAAAGGTAGATAGATAGATAACAGTGAGAGATAGAAAAGGGTTGTGAGGGGGTTGTTGTTGCAGGTGGGGGGCGAATGGAATGCATAGTGTGAGGTGTGGGGGGTAACGATGAGGAGAGAGTGGGGGCTGACTGTCCTACCTCCACCCACTCTCCCTTTTCCTCCCCCTCACCAATCCTCCCCCCTTTCTCCTCCAACGCAAGAAGAACAAGTTGGTTCATTAACATCGATTCAGGGTTACGGCACCAAGCTCTAAACGTTTGTAATGCATAAATTGTGTCCGCATGTTTATTTACCTCACTCGAGATGGATTTATGCCTATACACTGTAAGGGGAATCATTAACTCGCTAAGACTCAGTTGACGCACATGTGGAGTCTATCATAATATTGTGTTGTGGTTCAGTGAGTCTGGCTGGCCCCTGGTTCTATATTTCTATGTCACAGTGAGTCTGGCCCCTGGTTTTATTTCTCTATGTCACAGTGTGCTTCTTGGGGTCTGTCTGTCTGTCTGTGTTGTGGTCGTGGAATGGTGGCTAGTGATTCCTCCAGTTCGTGTAAGGAAACAGCATCTACAGTATATACACCAAGGGAGTCATGTTTCCTGATATAGTTTGGAGGAATCAGTGGCCCCTATCTTATACTCGTGGAGACAGCAACTCAGCCCTGTTTAATTAAGGGGAAAAATAATTCTCTCGTTGGTAAATTGAAGGGCTACTATGCCACGTAACAGATTCTCTATTAGTATACTCGCAATCCAAAATTTGTATCCAGGTCTTGTTGAAGTTTCGAATCATTTGACATACTAGTGAACCAATTACAACCCTTATCCTGTTTTATATTTGCTTGAGCTCGCCTAATACTCGATCAGATTATTCGAAGCAAGCCTGGATACATATTTTGGATTGCGAGTGTACTGTACATACCATTGAGGGGGTATATGTTTTCTGATATAGTAAGGAGGAAATCAGCAGTAGCCTTCCAATTTGCCAAAAAGAGAATCTCCCCTTAAACTGTACTGACATTGAATATGCAGTGTGCAATGTTGGTTCCCCTCAGTCAATGGGAAAGGTCCAGATGTCAGAGTAATGTTGTGGTGAGCCTTAGTACTGTAAGTATTATGGAGTAACATCACAAAGGGGTTAAAGTCTGGAGTAAAAAAAAATATATTGATAAAAGCGTTGTCTCTTGAACAATGAGACTTTTCTGTGACATGTAGAATTGACGTGTTGTTGTTGTTGTTGTTGTTGTTGTTTTGTTGTTGTTTTTGTTGTTGTTGCCGTTGCTGTTGTTGTTTTTTTAGGGTTCACTGATGACTACAAATATATGTAGCTTCGAGT